>APFE031248517.1:0-18038 GCA_000404065.3 Pinus taeda
GGAAGTTATATGAAGTGGTTATGAAAGAGATCAAGACTATATGACAAAATCCAAGGATTAGTTTGCCTATGAATTTAATGTTATTGATAAGGGCGATAGCATGGATCTTGGTTACACTTTTTGGCAAAATGAGGGTGCATTTTTACTAAAAATGATCCTCAATTAAGCAATATTAAGTGCTCAATCAAGAAATTTTTATGTTCTTGGTTGAGTTGTTGAGGTGCTTAAAAATTGCTCAATCGAGCGTTTAAACAAACCCTTGATCAAGCCATTTTTTGAAGTGAGTTAATGGCTTGATCGAGCCTATGGCTCGATCGAGTGCTTTGGCTTGATCAAGTGCTTTGGCTCGACCAAGCATTATTTCTGATTAAAAAACCCAACTTGCGACTTGTGAAAATCCTTTTGCTGAGACCATGAGAGGAAAAAGTGTTCGACGAAAGATTTCTAAGCTCGACCGAGATGGAGGAATTCAATCTAGCTACCCATCAACCTCACTAACAACCCAGAGGCTCAAGACGAGGTAGTTTTCTCACATTTTATAGTTATGGAAGGCTAGGAGAAGCAACACTTCCATCTTTATAGTTGTGAGTGATAGACATCCTTGTTGCCATAATTTTTCTTTCAACTTTTCTTGCCACCCTAAATTCCTTCTCCAATGAACTAGGTTCCCAAAGATGAACCTCATGTTGGATGTAATGTGTTAAAGCCCCTACGAAAACATCAATCATATGCTCCTCTGGAATATTAGTTACCCTGATATTCAATTTTTGGAAGTCCTCAATGTGCTCTGCCATTGAACCCTTTTGTTTGAGATTTATCAATTAACGAAAGAAGGCATTTCTCTTTGTATCTTCATAATGTGCTATCATTTCCTGCATAAAAATTGACCAAGTGACACGTGGTTTACGAAAACAAAGCCATCGATGCCATACAAATTGATTAGGTTCTAAATATAAAGATGAAATGTTTACCTTTTGTGTGTGTTTCACATCATGAAGATCAAAATATTACTCCATCTGTAGTATCCATATTACCAAATCCTTTCTATCAAACTTCCTCATATCGATATTTGTAATTTGGTGGTTCTTAAATCCAACATTGGAGTCTCTAAAATCATAATTCATATTTCCATTTTCCACATCATGATTTTCATGGATTACCTTGTCAACATTGGGAATAGTTTCTTATATCAACTTTGCCAAACCTTCCTTCAACCCTTCTATCTTGACATTCATCATTGCTTCCATGTATGCTTTAACCATCATTCAAAATTCCCATGAAACTTTTCATACCATCTATATTAACATTCATCACAGCTTCCAATTCATGTTTTGTTACTTTTTGCGAGAGCGAAATTTGTTGCACTTGGTCTCGTAATTTTGATATATCATGTTGCATTTCTTCCTCTTCTTCATGAATCTTCGAAGAGGTTTCTGGTTGCTTACTAGGTGTGTCCATTTTTTTGTTTTGAGGAATTTTGGAATCAAACAATGATATCTATGCTTTACTTTTCTCTTTGAATCACTTCATACTGATTTTTCAAACAAAAGTTTGTAAAATTTTAAAAAAATACACACATTTTTCTTACTTTTTAGGAGTTCAATGTTGAAACTATTGCAGCTATGTAATTCTAAATATCCAAAGAATTGAAATTCATACAAAAATTTCACTAGTCTTTCATCTCCAAAAATATAGAAAACCAAGAATTGAAATTCATACAAAAATTTCACTAGTCTTTCATCTCCATGTGGTTGCAATTTAGGCTTTTGAAGCCTTGCAGAAAAAAATTCTAATGAAAATACCAGGATGGCATGTTTGAAGACGCAAAACCCTATAATTGAAAGCTTTGACACTAAATGTTATGCAACCAGCGCGCAAAAAGATAGATCAATGACTTAAAAATTATCCTCTTCAAGGGAGAAACCTCTTTTACATTACATAAATGAACAATTTCCGGATGATACAAATGATCAGACTTCTTTGGTATATATAGGAGTCTAAGGGGTCATAATATAATCAGAGCTTACATAACAATAATAGTGTAAAGGCACAATAACAACAATAGTGGGCTTCTATGGGGTAGAACAATAATAACATGGGGGATTCATGGGCACAACACCAACAATTGGGAGCTATACTAACAATAAGAATAAGGGGAATACACTAGTATTATAGGGAACTAACAAACTCAGTCTAGCTACCCACTCACCTCACCAACGACCTAGAGGCTCAAGCCAAGGTGGGTTTCCTATCATTTTTGTCTCTTTTATTTTATTATTTTCTGGAAAAAAAAAATAAATTAATTTAAAAAAAAAAAAAAAAAAAAAAAATAGCATATAAAAAACTACAAAAAACAATAATGAAAATAACCTTGAAAACGATAAAAAAAAACACCAAGAAAACCCTTGAAAACTACAAAAACCAACCTAAAAAACCACCAAGAAAATCGTTGAAGACCAAAACCAATTTAAGTTTTAATTTTTTTGTTTTCTAATTTCATTGTATACATTATTTGCAATGGTAACATGCTTATTATAAATATTTTCTATGGTTAAAACTTTATTTTTTAATTATTTTACGTTTCATTTGTTTTCTAGGAATTTACTGATATAATTTCTCAAAAACAAATGAATTTTTGTTATTAAAAATACATTTTAAATTTCAAACAAATTTGATGAGAAATATGCCCAACAAATTTCAAAACAAAAACAATTAATTTATAACGAATAAACAAATAAATTGGGAGCTTTAAATTAACATAATGAATATGGTTGCGCATTGAGAACCTCTATTAAATCAAATACAAAATTTATTTCATTTTTTTAATTTTAATTTAAATAAATTATCTTTAAAATAAGTTTTAATAATAAATATAAGAATTTTATAAATTAATTTGTACTAAATAAAACATTAAACTAAATTAAAGAGTCCAAAACGATTTTTTTTTAAATTATTAAACTTTTATTAACACATATATATATAGAACATGGTTAAATGTTAATCGTTATATATATGTTACTTATGTTTATATATAATATATATAAACATAGACTTTTATATATATATATATATAGATATATATATAAAGTTTTAAAGTATAACATAACTATATGTAATTATATAACATAGCATAGCATGTAACATAACTATATATAACAAAGTTATAGCTTGATGTTAGACTTTTGTGATTCATATTGATTTTGATAAATTCTTTCAGATTAATTACATCATGAGTTTTTGGTGGACGTTTGGAACCATCTAATGTGGTTCATCATCCAAACAAAGGTGAAAATTCCAATGAGTCAAAATGTTTAAATAGCAAGGATGCATCTGTTCCAGAGTTAGCTTAGCTGTTATGAATTAGCTGTTAAAAAATTAGTTGAATAAAATTTAAATTACTCGTTTTCTTTTATTTATTAATATTTTTACATTAAAATAATATTGATTCAAAAATTAGTTAGAATTAATTAATAATAATAAGAATGCTATTGTAAATATATAATTTAAAAATAAGTTTAATATGGTTATTATTAAAAATGAATAATATTCAACAATTATAATTTAAATATTATTCATATTAAAGATTGGATATATTTTAATAGGGAAGGTCAAAGAGGGATATAAAGCAAATATAAAAATAAAACATAATCAATTATTAATTATTATATTTATTAAATATAAATATAACTTCTACTTAACTTCCAACCATCATTCGTGTTAAAATTAATAGCACATTTTTCAATTTCAATGGCTTCTCGAAGCTACTTATGATAGAAGTGATCAATCTTGGTGTTGACTCGGGAATTCTCGATGCGGACATGGCGATTGGATTTCCCTGCATGTTTAGCTAAAGCTGAGGAACGAGAGCGGTTGTGCTTAATATCTGCTGCATGTTCTTGAATTCTCTGGTTAATGGAGCGGCCCGTTTCCCCAATGTAGGGAATCCCACAGGAACATGGGATGGAGTAGACCCCTTTCATGTCTTTAGGGTTTACAGGGTCTTCGACAGATCTAAGAGAATTTATAATGATATTAAGGGGTTTGAAGGTAGCAGAAACTTTCTTTTTTTTGAGGATATGAGAAATCTTATTGGTGGTCCCTTGAATAAAAGGAGGTTGAACACTAGAGATTGTATCATCGTGAGAATGTTTAATCCTTGATTCTCTACTAGTCCTTAGAAAAGCTTTGAGGCCTTGCTGCATGCTATAGTTGTTATTTTTAAAATATGAGATTTTTCCTCTTCTAAGTGATTCTCATAAGAAATTCTTAGAGCACAGGTTAGAAGGGTGTTGAGAACCCCGAGTTTTTGTGCTGGAAAATGATGAGAACTGGCATGAAGATATTGTTCAGTGTGTGTTTTCTTGCGAAAAACCCGGTGAGAGACAGTACCATCATCCATTCTAGATAGGAGAATATCAAGAAAAGGGAGACATCCATCTACCTCGATTTTCATCGTTAATTTGATGGAGTTAGATCGGGAATTAAGATGGTTGAGAAATAGATTTAATTTTTCACGACCATGGGGCCACACGATATTAGTATCGTCAACAAAACTCTTCCATCACTTGGGGCGGAGTGGAGTAGAGGCTAAAGCTTTGCTCTCAAAATATTCCATGAACAAGTTGGCAACTATAAGGGAAAGAGGAGAATCCATCGCAACCCCACAAGGATTAATAAAGAATCAATGATTAAACCTTCTCATGATGATACAATCTCCAGTGTTCAACTTCCTTTTATTCAAGGGATCACCGATAAGATTTCACATATCCTCAAAAAGAACAATTTTTTTGCTACCTTCAAACCCCTTAATACCATTAGAAGTTCTCTTAGATCCGTCAAAGACCCTGTAAACCCTAAAGACATGAAAGGGGTCTACTACATCCCATGTTCCTGTGGGATTCCCTACATTGGGGAAACTAGCCGCTCCATTAAAGAGAGAATCCAAGAATGTGCAGCAGATATTAATCACAATCGCTCTCATTCCTCAGCTTCAGCTGAACATGTAGTGAAATCCAATCACCATGTCTGCATCGAGGATTCCCGGGTCATCGCCAAGATTGATCACTTCTATCATAGGAAGCTTCGAGAAGCCATTGAAACTGAAAAATGTGTTATTAATCTTAACAGGAACGATGGTTGGAATTTAAGTAGAAGTTGGATCCCCGACCTCATTTTATAATTTTTTTTCATATATATATATATATTGCAATTTACATCCTTTTTGACCTCCCTATTAAAATATTATCCAATCTCTTAGTATAATAAATTTTAAATAATAATTGTTTGATATATCATTTTTAATAATAACCCTATTAAACTTATTTTTAATTATATATTTACAAATAATTCAAACTCTTATATATATTATATAATCCTAACTAATTTTGAATTCAAATATTCTTTTAATTAAAAATATTAATAAATTAAAATAAAACATAACAAAATAATAATAAATTTATTCAGCTAATTTTTTAACAGCTAATTCATAACAACTATTTCCTAATGGCTAACTCTGGAACAGATGCATCCTTGCTATTTAAACATTTTGACTGACTAATTTTTTCACCTTTGTCTTGATGATGAACCACATTAGATGGTTCAAAACATCGACCAAAAACTCATGATGTGATTAATTCGAAAGAATTTATCAAAATACTTATAGCTCTCTCTCTCTCTCTCACACACACACACACACACATAACATTTAACATAGTCTTATAACTATTTAACATAATATGCGTTGCATAATAACATAAGATGGGTGATGCTCAACAACGTTTTAAGACTCGATTTGATCTATAAACTCTAATTTTTCTTAAACTTTCTATTACTTATAATTATAGAGGTATTTAATATAATGATATGACTACTATATATCTCTTAGTTCCCACCCTTATTAAATTTATTAGTTGAGTAATGATTTTGTAACGTACACTTCCTATATTTTTATTTAACTATATAACACAAAATGGCCAAACTATATATGTGTGTGTGTGTGTGTGTGTGTGTGTTTCAACAACGCATCATTGATACATACATTAAATCCATGATGAAAATGCATTTAAAGTGAATATATAAACAATTTGACTCTTTTCTAATGTGTAGCATATTGTTTCATTATCTAGTGTGTCGTACTAAAAGCTTTGTCTTCATGTGCTTGCACTTGGTACATGTCATGTGTCAAAATAAAACATTATAAGAAATTGTCTTATGGAGTATTTGGTTGGCATGAAGTTTTATTAGTTTTGAAAATAGGTTTATATCAATCTTTTACATATATTTACATATTTCTGCTCTATGAATAAGATGCATTATTTATAAATGGGGAAAAGTGTAAGTTAGATTTTCAATAAGTTTTTCAAGAGTTTACAAGGAACTCAATACTTTGGCTAATAATTTATCAAAAAATAGACTCTATTTAGTTTAGGGCTTTAGCCTAGATTATTCTACTTGAGTTTGTAAATGGTTTTCTTGTCAACATCTTTTTCTTGGATTAGTTAATATGTATTATATGTAATTTTCATATCCATCTCCCATACACCCCTTAATCGCAGTCTCTCAGAGTGTTGTGGGATATGTTATACATGGACATGATAGATCACGTAGCCATACTAGAGTGTTTTTTCCACTCATAGATCCTCCCTCCAACACCAGTCAGAGTGTCAGAGGCATTGTTTATGTCTCTGTTGATGATCTTGCTACAAATAGTGTACCTTCTTCACCTGTTGTAGGTATACATCTTGCATTTTAATCCTCTTTAAAATTGATGTGTTTATGTATTGAAATTGTCTTTAATTTTTAAATCGTCGTCAATTGTTGTGTTTGCATTTAATGTATATGTTATTATGTATCTAGTTTGTTATATATATTAAATTATGTTTATGATTTGCAAACCGTCAACAAGGGTGAAGAGGAGGATCAAAGTGCAGTGTCGATCCCTATGTGGAATGATGCTATAGCCAGTATCATAATTAAGGATGTTAGGGCCCAACATACATTGATCACACGAGAGTTGGATAAAATCTCTGCTAGTTCACCTACTAGGTGTAGTTTGTCGAGGCATACTAGAGGGCAGGCCCACAAATCCACCTCCTATATTCCATAAATAGGTAGGAGGCTAGAGGTTAGACGCCCACATACTTGGAAGGTGGTGAAAGATGCTACCAAGAACATTGATATTTGGGGAGTTGTTTGACATCCATCTGTATTGTCGTGCTAGATATGTTGGTCTGATTCTGCTAAAATATTTTAAGAATGTTGATGCGGCCCCTTTTGTTTATGATTGATTCATTGGAGCTTGGTTCCAATTCCCCCACCATGACCAACTCCCCATTTTATTTGCAAAGCATATATATGTGGAGTTTGTGCTACATATGAGATCAGATAAGACCAACACCAGGTATAAGTTTTATGGACCCAGATTGGGATGTAGTTATGCACGTTTCAGGGCTCACAGGGACCCTGCGCATGTAGCACCACCTCCTGGATTATTTCCATGATCATATCGAAGTGCAGTATTGCAGACAGAGCTAGAGCAGCCGTCACAACTTGTTGCTAAGACTAGGCATACCATTGCAGATAACATGCAAAGGACATTGGCCTTTGAACATGTTGCATTGCGTGGAGAGATTTGCATACCAATTTTGTTTCCTCGTGGAACATTGGTTACATTACATGATGATTCATTTCTCGAGGCTCTAAGGCATGACCAACTTTTTTCATATGCACATACATGTCATGATACCAACCATGACATTTGGAGGGTGCATGACCCATGTGACACATACCAGGTACATATATTCACAATTTTTCATTCTTATCGTCAATCTATACATTATTTATATTAATAAGTTTGTATCAGATTGCATTTATATTAATAATTTCACGATAACTTGCATGAACAACCCAACTACATAGATGAGCTTTGAGGCCATCTGAGGGGGCAATTTACCAACCAGAGCAACCTCCTCTAGTGCATGTTTCTATTGCTCAGTCTCCTCCACTTCATAACACATGGACTAACAATTGAGCTAATTTTTTTTATTCCTAAAATTTCAACATTTTCATTTTTTTTTTTTTTTTTAAAGTTCGGTTGCTATATATTAGATTCTGAAAAATTCCAGGGATTCAGTTTCCTCTGGTACATAATATGCGATTCTATGATCAAGGGGTTTACAAAAAGAGACTACCTCCTTGATCCTTACTTTGCTGCTTTTGCTACTATCTAAAACAGTGCTACTGTAGATTCTGATGAAGGAAAATAACAGAAAGATGCATTTATAGTTCATTTAATCTATCATGATATGTTGAATGTGCCTTGCCGTTGATTCCTCCGGCTGGTCATCTTTTGCTTCTTGCTTAACGCTGGAAGAGCTGGTGGCAATGGCGTTTTTCTTGTCCATCATGAACTTGAGAATGGATATTGATTCCTCAGCGTGGGCGCAACGGTTGATGAGCTATCTGAACTGCTCTTGGAGGGATGCTGCTTTGTGCATGAACAGCTGAATTTCTGCCTTATATTTCTCAGTCATGATGCGGTCCTGCTCAAATATCAACATTTTCATTTTTTAAGTTACATGTATGCATGCTAATTAAGTTGTAGACTAATTATAAATTGTCTTTTCCATTGTGTACATAATCCTAGATGTAGAGGGGTGTTGATGTTGAAGTTATGTAGACACATGAATGGGATGCTAGGTAGGAGGCATTGAGCCAGAAGCAGGGGAGCACCAAACTCAGATTGATCAGACCCCATCCCACTTGAATTCCATTTGTACTCGATAGAGTCATGGGTAGGGGACTATTTAAATGCATAGTTCAAAATCATTTATTTCCATATTGTTTATTTTGTACAAATAATGATCTAATTATTTCGAATTTGAATGTGTTATATTGTAGTACGGATTATGGATGCTCACTTTGCACATTGGAACGCACATAAGAGTTCTAGAAGTGATACTTTCTAGAGTGGATCATACATAATTTGTGTATTTTTAGGCCCATTTCATAGGGCACATTCACATGTGATTTGCAAACTTTTTATACTTTCATACATGGACATTTTATGGATGCATGAACATTATTTCAATTTATGGATGCTTGTTATTTCATTTTGTGGATGCTTGTGTATAATGTAATTTGTATATATTTTCATATGGATAGTTTATTATCATACATAGCTAACAAAATAAAAATTTCGACTTCTCAATAATAAACAAAGAAAACAAGTACAATCTTAGACTATGATACAAGTCATTTTACAACTTAAAATGAACTAAAATATATGTTCATGGTTCAATTAAAAAAGACAAATAGGATTGAAATACATTTTAAATTCAATTTTAATATATGTCTTCAACTAGTAATGTACAACTAATAACTTGTTTTATTAAATTTTAGTTCTTTTGAGGTCATCTATAAGAGCTTAGTCATAACAAATGATATAACTAATATGTGTTGGAATTTCATATACCAAAAGATAACTAATTATATGTTTTTATATAATTTTATGAACTTTCCTAAATTTAGTTGCCTATCAAATATTTCAATCAATTCATTAACTTAAGAGATTCAATTAAAAACATTCAAGAAGTAAAATTTTACAAAATAACATCTGTGAATTCTAGTTTCATAGACTAAGGAAATAAATACAATCTTACTATGGTGCAAGCCACTTTGATACTTAAAACGAATTGAAATATATCATATACACCAATTTAATATTGAATTTGTAGAAATTTTCTTTTAGTGCAGTTAATGTATGTTAATTTAAACAACTAATTATATGTTTCTATAATTTAATGCACTTTCCTAAATTTACTTGCCTATCCAAGTATTTCAATGAATTTCTTATCTTAAGACCTTTAATTAAGAGCATTCAGGAAGTAAAATGTTACAAAATAACAATTTTAGTTGTCACATTGGCTTGTAGAAAGTGTCTTTTAGTGCACAATCCATGTATGTTAAATTACATTGATTTTAATTTAGATGTCAGGATGTAAACTACAAATAAATTTTATTCAATTTTATTTCTTTTGAGGCTATATATATATAATTATATATATATATAACCTTCCAATATGAAGCATGTGTGTAACCATTTCCATGTTTTATATCAAACTGGCACATGGAATATTTATTAATAACATAAAAACATTTCAATGTTGTTCATAACCTAGATTGTTGAATTTCCATTTTAAGTAAAATTAAATATCAACTTGGTTGTTACATACTGAAATGGTTTTTCTAGAAATGGAAAATGTATGACATGTATATAGATCTATAAAATTTCTTACATGCTCAACATGAATACTGTACACATGACATTTAAAAAATTTAAGATGAATTATTTTAATTAAATCTAAATCTAAATCCCTATTGATTTAGAATTTTAATTAAATTTTGGATCTATTTGGTTCACATAAGGATCTTATCCCTAAAAATAAAACCTCCTTGAAATTTAGTGTACTTTAGAAACTTAAGCACCTTGAAAGGAAATCAAAGCTTATATAACATATATGTACACCATTATGAATCCATTCTAGATAAGAGAAAAATATTTTTCTATTCAAAATTACAAAATTACAAGAGTATTCAATTGTCACATTTATAGATTACAAAAATCATACATTTGAGATCTCTTATACTATATTAGATTACACTTGATTGTTATAGACTCATCCCTAGGGCTTTCCATTTGCATAACCTATTCATCTAGAAATTGATCATAGGAATGCAAGCCCCCATAATATGTTCATGGCATGACTATGTCATATTTCATCTCTTTGGTTCACCTTTATTTGTTTTGATTTCTATGAGATTGTTTTATATCAAACTGGCACATGGAATATTTATTAATAACATAAAAACATTTCAATGTTGTTCATAACCTAGATTGTTGAATTTCCATTTTAAGTAAAATTAAATATCAACTTGGTTGTTACATACTGAAATGGTTTTTCTAGAAATAGAAAATGTATGACATGTATATAGATCTATAAAATTTCTTACATGCTCAACATGAATACTATACACATGACATTTAAAAAATTTAAGATGAATTATTTTAATTAAATCTAAATCTAAATCCCTATTGATTTAGAATTTTAATTAAATTTTGGATCTATTTGGTTCACATAAGGATCTTATCCCTAAAAATAAAACCTCCTTGAAATTTAGTGTACTTTAGAAACTTAAGCACCTTGAAAGGAAATCAAAGCTTATATAACATATATGTACACCATTATGAATCCATTCTAGATAAGAGAAAAATATTTTTCTATTCAAAATTACAAAATTACAAGAGTATTCAATTGTCACATTTATAGATTACAAAAATCATACATTTGAGATCTCTTATACTATATTAGATTACACTTGATTGTTATAGACTCATCCCTAGGGCTTTCCATTTGCATAACCTATTCATCTAGAAATTGATCATAGGAATGCAAGCCCCCATAATATGTTTATGGTATGACTATGTCATATTTCATCTCTTTGGTTCACCTTTATTTGTTTTGATTTCTATGAGATTGATCCAAGATGCTAAGACTAGATGACTGTATTGACAAGATATATATTCAGGAATAAAATATATATATATATATATTGTGTGTGTGTGTAGTGTGTGTGTGTGTGTGTGTGTGTGATCAGTCTATTTTTAACGTTTTCAAAAAAATGGCCCATCAAAACCATGTCACCAATTTTGTATGTGAATTGTCCATCTTCATATGGTCTCACCAACCTACTTTTCACCTCTGTGCATCACATCAAATAGTAGGCCACATTCTCTTAGTTTCTTGTGTAGGCAATAACAATAAAAACATTGCCTTCAACCAAAATACAAATAATGTATTAGTTAAATACGTTAAATATTTCAATTTATAAATGAAATTGTTTATGATAGATGTGCCACATACCTACCCTTACAAGATCAAAGACTCGATCAAGGTCAAGTGAAATGATGGTCTCTTCAAAATGCATTTATTTCCACTTTGGAATTGGATGAGTTTCCTTTGGATTAAGAGGGACATATTTCCATCCTTTGTTGTACTCATGCTTTTCACAGTGATTAAGTCTATATCCATCAACACCAATGCAAAACTCACAAAAACATGTGAGTTTTCTTGTCTCGATGAAGAACATTTCTCCCATTTTTTTCTTCCCCATTGTGTAATTCCCTTCTCCCTTCTACAATATTACAATACCAAGGAATGGATCTATTCACATCACCAAGTTCAATATTCTAGAAGAACCTATGCACTAGCCTTATAAATTTGTAACCTTCATGTCCTAAATGATATTTTCACCAGTTGGCCACCTCTAGTGATGGTTTGAGTTGATATGCATCATGACTCATTTGGTACCTCCTAAGTACTGGCTTCACACAAGCACCTACACCATCATACTCACCCTTTCCATGTAATGTTTCAAAGTAGCTCCAAGTATGATGAATTTTTGTCCTCTTATGTAGTTAAATCAACGAATAAAAAGCTTGTGCTGACTTGAAATTCCCTACACAACCATCTAACCATATCCAATGCTTCCTGAATGAGATTTCATATTTTTGGATGATCCATAAATCAGGTCAAAGCAATGTTGCAAGAACAATTTTTCATGCTCACGATCATCATTGATGTAAAAATGATACTCATCGGTGTTATCCCTACCATCAAGGTTAAATTGTGTATGTTTGTACAAGACATAAACAAATATGGAAACCTTGTTTGAGTAGTAATACTCACTCTATATATTTATTTGAGGAACACATGTTTAATTCTCAGAAAATTCCACCACCGATAAGATATTGCCTGGCTCAAATACTTCGCGAGAATGCTTAAATTCATATGCTTACCACTTGGACCTATGCAAGTGTTTAATATATTTATAGATCTAGTTTTGAAACACCCTCATGAATTGTGAAATAGGAATCTCATCCTAAACATAGTTGACCCTCTTAGGCACCAGAGTTGAAGAAGATGGTTTATTTTCCACGTCATACTCATACTGCTTCCATGTGATAGTGACATCTGACATCTAAGACTAGTTGTGATCAATTCGAAAGTTCCTATGGAATAATTCCAAATCACCACACCTAGTGCATATTCTCCCACCTATACATATTTTCTTGTAATATAACTCTTCTGACTCCCTTCTACACAATATTCATGAAACAAAATCATGCATTATAGGAGGATGGTTGCCATGATAGCTATTCTTGTAAAATTACCAAAAAATGCCATAATGAAGTTGAAATTCAACATGATATTGGAAGCAACATGTGTCACAGATTGTATTATGCATAATAAACCATGGCTTCAATTTCTGAAACATCCTTATGGATATCTTCACATGGTGATTTCTTTCTTGAAATTCCTTGAATAATGCAACTTTTTTCATCTCTATAATGTGCTTAGAAAGTTGCACATACTCACCTTTAGCTATGCTCTATTTCATGACATGTTTACTATCTGGAATAACACAGTAATGGCTCTCCCAAAACTCTACCACAGATTCTCTGATTTCTGTTGTAATCCTGTCTTGGTAGGGTTGCCTAGTGATAAGATCCCAATAAGCAAATTCATCATTTTCATTCACTCAAACCCTAAATTTGGTAGTGCAATGTTTTTCTCAAGACATGGAGCAATTTTGACATTGTTTCCAACTTTTGTTGCCTTGATTTACTTGGTGCAACAATAGAAGTTGTAATTGCATCGTGCATAACTTGAACATCGATTTTTAATGATTTTCCAAACATAGTGAATGCCTTTAATATATTTTCAGTGACATTCATATGTGTCTTATTGATTTTAGCATCTTGGAAACCCAAAATATTTGTGGTATGTTGTAGTTTATTATGTTTGATCAACCCATGTAGTGTCTGAGCTTGTGCAACAACTGAATGTTTCTCAAAATGTTGTTGAATGATATTATTGACACTATCTATAATAGTGTGAAAAGCGACAGGCTCCCCAAGGTCATCAATTGTTCCCGGATCCAATTTTTTAACAAATAGTTCACCCCTTTCTATACCATTGCAACTCCCTGTTATCCTTTCAACTTGAGAGGAAACAGTTTGTTCTTCCAGTGGTTGATAAGCTTGATAGTGAAAATATTCTTCCTCCAGTGGTTGACTAGATTGACATGGGACATGTTGTTCCCCTAGTGACATTTTATCAACTTGATAGGGCACATGTTCCTATAGTGGTTGATTAGGTCCAAAGGGCACATCTTGATCATCATCTGGTTGACTAGCTTGATGGGACACATCTTCTCTCTCATGTGGCTATTCAAAGTCCATCCCTGCATAGTGGAATACAAAATATACTTGTAAGTCAAGTGAATCATAATCATAAGATAAATGAATAGTAAATATACACATGTTTGTTTAAGAAATAACCATAGGTGGAAGGTCATGATATGATTTGATAGTAGGCAGCTAGGTAGCAGAAGTTGACATGGACCAAGGGTTCTAAGTTGAAACATGAAAATAAAAGGGTTTCAATCTCAGGGAAAGATGGTTCAATGAAGAGCGCACCAATAAAAGTATCGACCACATGTTAACGAAAAGGGTGATTCAAAATATGATGAAAGGTAAAAACATTCCTCTTTAGTCAATAAAAATTAATTTGGAAACATTAGGTTCTAGTCACAAACCCTAGGGAAAAGTTAAATAAAAAATAAGTTGAGACTTGGTAGCTAGGTAGCAAAAATTGACATGGATCAAGGGTTCTAAGTTGAAGATGGACAAAAAAAGATTTTTAGTTGAGGGAAAGATGGGTTGAAGAAGAGTGCAGGTCAGTAAAAGAATTGGTCCCTATGTCAACAAAAACGATCATTCATAATATGACGAAAGGTAAAAGCATTCCTCCTTAGTTAATAAAAATAATTTTGGAAACCCTAGGGCTCTACTAAAAACCCTAGGGAAATGTTAAATGAAAAACAAGTTGACATTTCACATCTAGGTAGAAAAATTTGACATGGACCCATGGTTATAACTTGAGACATGAAAAGAAAATGGTTTCAAGCTCAGGGAAGGATGGGTCAAAGAAGAGCGTAGTTCAGTAAAAGTTTCGGTCCCTGTGTTAACAAAAAGGGTGGTTCCAAATATGATGAAAGGCCAAAGCATTCATCCTCAATCAATAAAATTCAATTTGGAAGCTCTAAGGTTCTATTAAAAAAATATAGGGGAATGTTAATAAGTTGACATCTGGAAAATACTTAGTAGAAGTTGACATGGAACAAGGGTTATAAGTTGAAACATGAAAAAATTTGCTTTTGAGTTTAGGGAAATATGGGTCGAAGAAGATCCCCCTAGTAAAGGTATCAGTCCTTGTGTAAAAAAAAAGCGTGACTTATAATATTATGAAAGGTAGAAGCATTCCTCCTCACAAACCTTAGGGAAATGTTAAATGAGAAATAAGTTGACATTTGGAAACTAGGTAGTAAACGTTGACATGGACCAAAGGTTATAAGTTGACATGAAAATAAAAGGGTTTCAAGCTGAGGGAAAGATGGGTCAAAGAAGAGCACACTAGTAAAGGTATTGGTCCTTGTGTCAACAAAAAGGGTGACTCAAAATTAGAAGAAAGGTAAAAGCATTCCTCCTCACTAAAAAAATCAGGGAACCCTAGCGTTATAGTCACAAACCCTAGGGAAAATTTAAACGAAAATCAAGTTGAGACTTGGTAGCTAGGTATCAAAATTATACATGATCCAAGCGTTCTAATCTAAAACATGAAAATAAAAGGGTTTCGAGCTCACGAAAAGATGGGTCGAAGAAGAGCACATCAATAAAGGTATCGATCCATATGTAAAAAAAAAGGGTGATTCTTAATATGTTGAAAGGTAAAATAATTCCTCCTCTCTCAACAAAAATCAATTTGGAAACCCTATGGTTCTAGTCACAATCCATAGGGATAAGTTAAATTAAAAACAAGTTGACATTTGGAAACTAGGTATCAAAAGTGAACATGGACCATGGGTTATAACTATAAACATGAAAAAAAAGGGTTTCAAGATCAGTGAAAGATGGGTCAAATAAGAGAACACTAGTAAAGGTATCGTTCCATGAGTCAACACAAAGGGTGATTCATAATATGATGAAAGGTAAAATCATTCCTCCTCACTTAACAAAAATCACTTTAGAAACACTAGTGTTCTAGTCACAAACCTTAGGGAAGAATTAAATGAAAAAAAGGTTGAGACTTACGAGCTAGGTAATAGAATTTGGCATGGACTAAGGGTTCTAACCTTAAACATGAAAATAAAAGGGTTTTCAGCTTAAGGAAAAATGGGTCGAAGAAGAGCGCACCATTAAAGGTATCAGTCCTTATGTCAACAAAAAATGGTGATTCATAATATGATGTAAGGTAAAAGAATTCATCCTCAATCAATAAAAATCAATTTGAAACCATAGGGTTCTCATCACATGGAAAAAAAATTCTAAGTTGAAACATGAAAATAAAAGGGTTTTGAGTTGAGGGAAATATGGGTCAAAGAAGAGAGAAGCTCAGTAAAAGTATTGGCCCCTGTGTCAACAAAAAGGGCAATTCAGAATATGATGAAATGTGACAGAATTAAGCCTGGATGCTATCACATGAATTGCTTCACCTGATTATTCTGTCCTCCATTACATACTATGACTGTGCGGATCCCAGGTTCTATTCGATTTCATGGTAACATTTTATAAAATCTCTCATAGATTTCTTTAATACGAGCTTCTGAAATTATGATTAATTAACCAAAGAATATATTAGCCGCCATTAATATGCTGTGAAGAAAAAAAAATTGACAAAGGGTTGGACAAAAGGCTGAAAGCGTGGACGCCAGAAAGAAAGAGGAGGTAATTCACGTGGAAGTATATCTTGTTCTTGCGGACCCTAGTGATCGCTTCTACCATGGACATGGGCTTCTGCCATGAAAATCCTTTACGATCCTTCAAAATCAAGCATTATTTGAATCCTATCCCTACGTGTAACACAATACATGAAGATGAAAATCCACTATTGGCACCGTCCGGATGGGTACTTTTGAATGGTGGTAAAATTTAAAACAGTATATGTGTTGATTAATCTGCTGCCTTTAAAAAGTATTGTAATCTGCTCCGTTGATTAATCTGAAATGTCACGTGAGGAAGAAGGATATTCGAAAGTTTTTTTGGATGGTATATATATGTGAGTGAGAAAGCCACTGTTGAAGGCTGTGGCGCCGTCTGTGGAGTAGTGCATTTGATGTGCATTTGTTTAGGGTAACGAAGTGAGCTTTATTTTAGGGTTTCGCTAATCTAAACACAAAAAAATCATATTTTTTTTGTGTGTTTGAGATAATATCATTATCGCTGGCATATACTCTGAATTTCTTGTGGTATATACTTGAAGATTTTTGACATGTAAAATGTGTACTCTTAAATCTGTTTAACACATGAAGTTGTATTGAACCCCTTATTTTTGGTACGCTGACAACATGGTATTGGCGTCCATATTGGTATATAAGGAAGAGATTTGAAATCTTTTGAGAATGCCTTTTTGAGTACAATTTTACAGTATATTGGCAGAAGTTTTTTTCTATCAGCAGAAGTATT
The DNA here is from genome assembly GCA_000404065.3 of Pinus taeda. Classification (NCBI taxonomy): domain Eukaryota; kingdom Viridiplantae; phylum Streptophyta; class Pinopsida; order Pinales; family Pinaceae; genus Pinus; species Pinus taeda. The sequence goes on from APFE031248517.1 coordinate 17,585, forward strand.
TTTTTTACAGAATGCATTCGATCATATCCATGGTGGGAATAGTTCTCACTAGCAAGGAGAACTATCCTAAATGGTCCCAGATGATAAAGCACACCCTCATTTTCAATGAGTTGTGGAAAGGAGTGTGTGTCAGAGAAGGAGACAATGACTCAGTACAACCTACCTTAGACAAAGAGCTCGTCATTTGGGAAAACAAGAACAGGAAAGCTTATGCATTAATTGCAACATCTATAAATGAAGAGGTGAGTTTCCATATTTCATCATATTCAACTGCCTTTGAAGCCTTACAAAAGCTGAAAGAACTCTATGACTCACATTCTGTTGGCATTATGGTTCTGGTATGATTTCAGATGTTGTACTTGATGGCAAACACCCATGGCATGGCTCTCATTTTGATGAAAATAAAGAAGTACGCAGGAGAACAGTTCAGGAGGTGCGTACCCGCAGGTATGCC
>APFE031248527.1:0-11401 GCA_000404065.3 Pinus taeda
AGACATAGGTAACAAAAAGAATGCAACACCACCTAATAAGTCTAATGCATTTGATAGAGGAAAGGGTTTTCGATTTGAATAATAGAATAAAGGTGATGATAAGAAGCCCTTGCAGTGTTGGACTTATGGAGGAGAGCATTGCAAAAGAGATTGCCCACAACATCAGGGTGGTAGACTGCAGATCTACAGTGCACAGGAAGAGCAGACAGTGGGGTATGTTGGCCAGAGTATTCCAAATATCTATGCTACATTGGAGAACATGCAGGCATATCATCAGGTGTCTATTATCAAGATGGACAGTAAGCTTTGTGATCAAGTTATTTGTATTTTGATTGACCCTAGATATAATTATATTTATGTTAATCTTGACCTGGTGGATAAGTGTGGTTTGAAAAAAGAAGTGCATGTAGAATATTAGTAAGTGTAGTTAACATAGTTACCGATCAAACGAGAAAATTACCGATTACCCGTTTTTTTGAGGTAGCAAAAAAATCACCCGATTATGAAAAGGGGTTATTCAAAATACACCTTTTTTTTGCAGCATATTTTTAACACTTTAAGTTTTCTTATGTATAAGTATGAACATTTTTTTTAAATGTTAGTGATTTTCATGCTGATTTTGAAAAGTGTTAATGCAACATCAACCTATTTTTTTTAGAGAGCTTATTTTTGACACTCCAGTTTTTTTTATGTATCATGTATGAACATTTTTTTAAATGTTAGTGATTTTCATGTTGATTTTGAAAAGTGTTGATGCAACATCAACCCTTATTTGTTTAGAGGGCCTATCTTTATATTTTAAATATTCTAATGTATCAAGTGTGGATAAATTTTTTTAAATGTTAGTGATTTTCATGTTGGTAATAAAATTCATGTAATAAAGCTAATAAAGGAAAAATAATAACCAAAGTCATCAGACACATATCCGAAGATGAATGTTGGGAAAAAACAAAGTGATGGGGATCACTTGTAATTAATTAATGGTTATGGAAATTGGCAAAGACAATGTAAAAGGGTTTGGAAAGGCAAGAGACATTTATTGGCAATTTATTTATGAAAATAATGGAAATTAGGAGAAAAGGAAGGTGAAAGGTCATAGGTGGCATGTGAGGAGGAAATTGAAGGAAAATAATGTAAAATGAAGAAAATAGAGGCCTCACTAATAAAAGTGTTTATGAGGATTAGTTCTTGGCTTTTATCAGTTTAGCTTTTTGTCAGTTCAGTTTTGGAGCTCCCATTTTCTATTCTATCTCTCTCATACCCTTGGACACTTAGAGTTTTCTTGAACACTCTTGGAGGAGTGTGGCATACTTGGGATTTGGATTAAGAAGGAAAAGGAAGAGCATGAAAGTGCAAGAGGACATCGGGATCAACAACTACAACAGGTTTTTCTTGCAGTTACCGAGTTGCATGTATGATTTCCTTGCTAATTTTGGCATCCATGTGGTTTCTTGGTTATGATTTGTCCCTACCATGGAGGATTTCCTGGATTGATGGTGTTTTTTCCTAGACTTCCCATTTCCTAAATAGCCATGGTGTTGTGGGTTTTGTCTTTTTTTTCTAGTTGGTTCTCATGTTCCTTATGGTTATGGGTTGAGTTACTAGTTCCTGGGGCTTTAGTTCGACAAATGCTCTAGAAGCCCTGTAATAGCTTGGGTTGAGTTACTAGCCCTAGAAGCCTTGGCTGGAAAAGTTCTCTAGAGCACTTGGTGGGTTGAGTTACTGGTCCTGGAAGCCCTCGTTGGACAAATGCTCTAGAGCCCGACAATAGTTGTGGGTTGAGTTACTAGTCCTAGAAGCCTTGGTTAGAAAAAACACTCTTGAGCCCTAGACAACTTGGGTAGAGACCAATCTGGTGATGGTTAGTGATGTATGATCGCAAGGTGGAATCATTGGTTGAGGGTTCATGTGGTTTGGCCTCTAGAAGCCCTAGTTTGGTTTTGTTTGATTTGTTTCACGAGATCCCACATTCATGCTTGGAATAAGGCGCGAGGGTGATTAGGTGAAAGAGAGATTTGGTTCAACCAAATTTATGGTCAGGTAGTACATGGAAGTCCCTGACTTGGTTGGATTTTCATATCTTAATAAGAGATCATTTTCCTTGGTATTTTTATGAGTAAATGTGCTTGATATTATGTGGATTTATTGGTTTTTTCCTCATTGATACATATTTATTTATTTGTTGGTTATAAGTATGTTTTATGACAATTATGATATATGGATATCATCATGTTTTAGTTAGTATATGAAATGTTAGTGAATGAATTCCCTAATAGATAACAATGCAACTATTGCGAGGATATATTAGTCTTTTTTGACGATTCTCAGATAAGTATGAAACCCCTATGCTCAGATCTGTTGTTGTGACCTGTAGATTATATGTTTGTGATATGTTTGATGAAATGCCTATCATGGTTAGTAGGGGTTGCTTGCATAAAAATGCCTTAAAGAGGCCATAGTTGCATGGATGCCTTGCCCTGGTAGAGACTGGAGGGTCCTAGTCACATGCATGCCTTTTCATAGGAGTAGTTGAGGCTTAGGGAAGTGAAAAAGCAAGTTATTTTAGAGTTTGAACACCTGAAGGGGTTGGTTGGCTCCTGCAGGTTTTATAGATTCTGAGGAAAATTGGTTTGGTCTTGTCATGTCAGTTCCACTTCCTTAACTATACATCGGGATTTGAATCATATCATAGTAACTCTTCGTCACATGTTTACCCCGGTGGATTGGTTAGCTTGGGTAAATGTGGGAGGAGTATGTTACATGGTGTGGTGTACACGTTGTACATATGGTGTTGTGTACATGTTGTACATGTGGTGTTGTGTACATATTGTACATGTGGTGTTGTGTACACATTGTGCAGGTGGTGTTCTGTACATGTGGTGTTGTGTACACATTGTGCAGATGGTGCTATGTACATGTGATGTTTTGTACATGTTGTGCAAGTGGTGTTGTGTACATGTGGTGATGTGTACATGTTGTGGATGTGGTGCTATGTACATGTGGTGTTGTGCACATGTTGTAGACATGGTGTTGTGTGCATGTTGTACATGTGGTAGTGGGTACACGTCGTACATGTTGTCTTGTGCACATGTGGTACTGTGTTATGTGTATTGTGTAGTCATTGTATTGTGACATGTATATTCATTTTGTTGTACGTATATGTATTGTGTGTGGTACACCGGGTGTAGGTGTATGTGTGGCATTATACACAGGGTGTAGGTGTATGTGTCATGTTGTACACTGAGTGTAGGTGTATGTGTTGTGTTGTACATTAGGTATAGGTGTATGTATTGTGTTATACACCATGTGAGAGTGTATGCATGTGATGTACATTGTGTGTATGTGTACATGATTGAAAAGAAGAGAAGGCATTGGGTGCTTGCCAGGTTTGGAAACCAATTCAGTGTGTGTATGAAAGGGAAAAAGAATAAAGGTAGAAGCAAAGGACTGATTGAAAGATAAGTATCAATATTTTATTTCAATTTTAATTATGCATGTGATGTATGACTCTGATTTATGATGGTTGCATTTGAATTATGATTATGATTTATGTCGATTGAGTTTTGAGCTAACCGGATGTCATATGTTTATACATGATGATTTGATCAAAGAGTTTGTTTGACTTGTTGTAATAGGGAGTCAACAGAATTGAAAGTGTACCTTATTGATGGGTCACTAATGAGGTATGATTTGAATTTATTTCAATTCGTTTTGAATCTAATGACAATTATGTGCTTGGTACAGGAATGCATGGAAGTGCCTGGTTTGGGTGTTTGAAACTGGCTGTAAGAATTAGTAGCAATGGTGAAAGGAATTGGAACATGCAACATTATGATGCTAAAGCACTTCAGGAGAAGGGCCATTGTGGGACACTGGTACCCAATAGTGTCCATTAATTCTATGAGCATTCTATGATCGATATGATGGTTTTGATGCAGTGATATGCCTTGGTATTTGGACCTTCTGATGCAAGGAAACCTTGCCAAGGGATGGATCGCCTGAGGGACTATGTAGCCGAGAAAGGGATGGTAAGGTCGAGGAATAAATATGTTTTGGTAATTAGAATTGCCAGTTGGAATCAGAATCACATTGGGAGTGTGCCCTAGAACAATGAGTCGATAACTATTCTCTGAGAGAATAAGTAGCACAAGGATCATAATGCTAGATATTGGATGCAGGTTTGACCTTGGTAATGGATTTTGGATTTCCTGGGAAGGAGGTGAATCTTGGTACTACTTTTGAGGGTGGAGGTGTGAGCCTCTGGATTCCCTTGTTGCTGATGTGGGCATCATATCCTTTTATTTGTTGGTTGAGAAAATGTGCATATGTAAATGTCTATGTTATTATAAATAAAGTATCGAGTTGTGGTTATAAATCTCCATAAACAGTATGATTATTTGTTGGTTGAAGAAAATGTGCATAAGTATATGTGGTTGTAATGTAAATATCGTAATGAGTTGTGTTATAAATCTCTAGTAAATGGTATGATTGCCATGTTCTTAGTAGTGATTATTGTAAATATTGCAATGAGCTGATTTATAAAGCTCCATAGGCAATATTTTTTGTTTTCAATGGTTTGTTTGTCATGGGTGTCATAGAGCACCGAGTACGGTGTTCCCCTAAGAGGGAGGGGTTTGTAACAACTGCTAGATGATTTTCCATGCAAAAGAAAAATATAAGACCAAGGTCATGGGACACGTATTCGAAGCTGAATGTTGGGAAAAACATAGTGATGGGTATCGCTCATGATTAATTTATGGCTATGGAAATTGGTAAAGGAAAAGAGGCAATATTGGCATTTATTTATGAGAAATAAGGAAGATAGGAGAAAATGAATGTGAAGAGACACATATTTGCATGAAAGGGAATTGAAGGAAAAATGAAGAAAAATGAAGAAGGCGCCTCAATAATAAAAAGGTTTATGAGGATCAATTAACAACCTTTTGTCAATTTAGCTTTGGATCTCTCTTCTATTCTCTCACTCTCTCATACTCTTGCACACTTAGAACATTCTTGGAGCATGCTTGGAGAAGTCTAGTTTTCACTTGGAATGAAGAAATAAGGCAAGGGAAAGCAGGAAAGTGCAAGGCAATAGGTGGATCAACGACCATAGCTAGATTGTTTTTCAGGTAACAGGTTGCATGTGTGTTTTCCTTGTTGATTTATAGATGCATGGTATATGCATGTGATAATCTTGTTATGTGTTGTCATTGGCATGAAGATTTTTGTAGGTCGACAGTGGTTTTAGTCTTGCCTTGCATTTCCTGGATAGCCATGGTGTTGTGGGATTTTCCACTTGATTGTTTTCTGATTGGTGCTCATAATTTCTTATGGTTGTGGGTTGGAATAAACACTCTAGAAGCCGTGGAATAGCTTGGGTTGAGTTACTAGTTTTGGAGCCTAGGTTAGGACAAACGTTCTGGAGCCCTTGGTGGGTTGAATTACTAGCCCCTAGGGCTGGGTTGGACAAATGCTTTGGAGCCCTGGAAGGATGTGGGTATCGGCGAAAAAATGATTAAAAAAATTATTTTAGAGTATCCTAAATTTCGATATTTTGGAAGTTACTTTGAAATTTCTATCCACAATGTTATCATAACTATATTGTAAATTTTATATTATGAAGCATAGTTACAAAGTTCACCGGAATGGAGCCAAAAAAATGAAAATTCGCCTATTCCATACAAATGTCATATTATTTGTTGAAATTCGATTCTATTTTCAATTTAAATGGTTAATTGATGAAATATTACTTAAAATCTTGCCAGTTTACTAGACAAGGGGATTTTTCATTCAATAACAAAGGATGTGAATGACAATATTTACAGAAATCGATAGTAGTGGGATGAAGTCCACACAGAAGGAAAGAAAATATAGAAGAAAATAGAAAATTATAGTGAAACCAGAAAGTTTACCATTTTCCAATTTCATTTTTGTTTTCAAAAGCTTAAAAAACTTACAAAACAGTGTGACAATGTTAATTTGTAATAAGGTGCTAATTTTAAAAAGAGTGATTGATTTTCTGGGATTTAGATAAACAAAAATTTAAATTACAAAAGTATTTTAGATATAAATTTTAATAAATTAGAAGTTTTAAAAGGAAATGATAAGTATGGTTTTTCATTCAAAATAAATTCAGGAAAAATTAATGAAAAATAACGAATTTTTTTCAAGAGATATAATATAGAATTATTTTTTTTGAATTCAGACTTGATAACTATATCATAAAGAATAACTTTAAATATCTGCTACAAAATGAATGTATAGATATTAATTAGAGTAAAAAATACATTTGATTAATGTTATTAACGTAAGATTATAGCAATAGAAGATAAACAAATTATCCTAAATATTAAAAAATAACCAACCTTAAAACTTTGAAGTATAAAGCTTCACACTTGACTCCACCCAACTTTATTTTATTGCAAGTCTCGAGGCTCCGTGCGGTGACGTACTGACTCATAACAAAAGAACAAAGGTTTTACATATCCCTATCTACGATGTGCGTGATGCCACGTCACTTTGTACAGACCGATAATTTATGCTGTCGTTTCCTCGGCCTTTTCTTCTTTACAAATCTGTGTGTGTCGTTCTGCCAGATTTGGCGTTACCGGAACGCCGAGAGCCTAGACGAAACAGACATGGAATACAACGGATCACCAGAAACTTTTGTCGGATTGCATTTAATTATATCCGCTATTTTAGAGGAATATCCATCCGACCACAGCGACAGTTCGAAATATGGGGCCCGCCGTTCGTTGGTAGAGATTTCTCGCAGTAGCGAACCGTGTGAAAGAAAGAGGCCGAGGAAAAACAAAAAAAGGGTTCTAATATTGTTTCTACTTGGGTTTAAAAATTTAAAATAATAATAATTTAAATTTTAAAATGGCGCAGTATTTAAGTGAGATTTGTTTTTGAGTTTTTTCGAGGACAAAATAAATTAGAAAAATTTTCAATTTTTTTTTTTTTTTTTTAAACATGTAATTGTGATGTGCGTTTATTTTTAAAAATATAGATAATATTTGAGAATGAAAAGGTTAAGTTTATTGAATAAAATTTATTACGATAATTTTTTGTGTTTTTTGTTTTTGTTTTTTTTTAAATAGTTTATAAATTAAATTTTATAATAATTTTTGGTCAAGTTGTGATTTTCTAGGTTTGATATGTGGTTTGAGAAACCATGATCTAAGAGTATTTAATCTAGTCATTCACCCAGCTTGGGGTCACGGGCATTTAATTTGTCAAAGTCACTAAGGATGACAAATGATGCACCCAATCCAAGATGACACATGACTTGGGCCACACCAGGATGACACATGAAGCACCTAACTCAAGATGACACATGACGTGGGCCACACCAGCCCTAAGTTGACTGGATTTTTTAGCATGTCTCCTCTTTTTAGCAGAGACACAACCACACCCGTGAGGTTTATTCTAGGTGGCTTTTCTAACTAGGTCCTATCCTCAACCTGGTTGTGTTAGTAACTGAGAATATTTATAAATTAATTTAAATAATTAAAATTATTTAAAATTTATTTTATCTTATTATTTCATAATAAGTAATGCTAAGATTAATCCTGTTTTTTTTTTTCAAAACATTTGGCTCACACTATCCAATTTCTCAACACTTCTCTCTTTCTTATGGCAAAAATAAAAATTTTAATAATCTCAATTAATTATTTATTTTTTAAATAAATTAAAATCTCAATAATCAATTTCTTTTTTTAAATATTTTTAACTGAAAATTGTCAAATTAATTAAAATTAATAATTTCTCCTAAAGTTTATAGATAGATTAACAATTAATAATATATTATTAGGAAAATTATATTTAATTAATTAAATTTCATTATGTTTTTTCAATGAGGTTTGAATCGATTGTTTAGGGTTAACTAAAACTCCACTCAAATGGGCTCGTCTATAATTTATAAGTACTATATATTAATCATTCAAATCAAAAACCAATTTATATCAAATTATAATATTAAAATAAAATTGTATTTTATTTATTTTTTATTTTAATATGACAACAAAAAAACTATAAAAATTAAAGTTTGAATTTAAGATAAAATTATTTTAATTTTAATTTTAATTTAAGATAACATTTTATTTTTATCTACCCGGATGTGGGTGACACGTTTAGGTTTTAATGAACACTCTGAAGGATGGCGGCGAGGGGACAGGCCACTTGGCTGATGGCGCCCCTCCCCATAACACCCTGAGGCGCCTTCAAGACATTCTGTAGGCTACAATCAATGCAAGGTCGGATCGGCAAAAAGTCATTTACTGTTTGGTTATGGAGGTACCTCGGTTCATTCTTTCACCGCGTCCCCTGCTCCGTTGCAACTGTCCGCCTCAGGCCTTTGTGCCTAGCCTTTGCACTGCAACTGGCCGTCGCTACTGGATTGTTTGTTGTGTGGATTTTGGTAATGGGTTTCACCTTTCTCATTCGGGTCTCTGTATTCTAACCTCGGCTCAGAACGACCCTGTTTCGCCTCACAATTCCTCTGCTAGAGCTCCCTCTGCCATTGTCCCTCCTGTCACTGCTCCCTCTAAGCGCTCGGCCAACGATATTAGCATGGTGAAACATCGTATGAGAAGTTGTAGGGGAGGAACTTGGGGAGGAAGCTCTCACCCTCCGATTGAGCAGTACCCTGAGCGCGCCACCTCCTCTCCTTCCCCTGAACTGCATCATCCCCCTATCCATGGGGTGGGTAGATATCCTAGCACTAGAAGTGGGCGGGGTCGGTCTCGTTCTTCAGGTGTTGTTCATGGCGATTTTGCTGTCCATTCAACTAACTTTCCTTTGCCCCTTCATCCCGCTCCCCACTCAACCCAATTCAGGTTCTGTAGCTCACTGAACAGCCCTGTCATTACCGCTACTATTTCCATACTCTTCATTGAAGAAAACTCTCAGACGGCCTCTCAGGTTGACAATTCCAACTTGCCGCAGGAGAATGCTCCAAGATCCAGAAATTCCAGAGATACAGGTAAGAATGGGATGAACGAGAGCCTCTTCACCTCGCATGGACGATATTTGGGTGGCAATCAGCATGGTGAAGGGGGTAGCTCTGCTGCCACGCGCCCCTCTAGTGGTTCGAGTCACGATGGGTCTGCTTTGCAGGTCGCACCTGGCGACGAGGGAGAGCCTCATGGAGGCGGTGGAGAGCCACACGATAGTGTTTCCAGGAACGAGGCGGATGAGTGGGCTTTCCCAATCATCGAGGAACCCATCCCCAATGACTTCATCTAAGCTGACGTGGCTTCCCGGTTGCTGGACGTGGTAGCCAGAGATTTGGATGAGGCTGTCAGGGGTCTGGACGTGGCCGCTAGGCGTTAGGACGTGGCAGCCTAGGGGTTTTCTATCTGTTTTTTTTTTTGTTTTTGCTAGTTTTAGATAGAATCGAATATCCCATCTGGACTATAGGTTAGGGCATTATATTATTGTTTCTTTTGTGTGTTCTAGACTCAAGAATTGATACCATTTTTGGTTTTTATGCTCTCAGTGGACTGGTTTCCCCAATGTTGAGGCAGTCCAGATTTCGTTGATACTTTATGTTAAACTTGGTCGAGGCTTAGTCCTCTCTATATTTTTCTGTATATATTAATAGATTACCTTAGAAAAAAAAAACATTTTATTTTTATTTATTTATTTAATTTTAAAACTTTTATTTATAAACAAAAAAAATCTCAAAAAATTAAAGTTTGAATTAAGTAAGAGATAGTAGCTTTTTATCTCACCCTTTTTCCATGCTCTTAACATTTTTCTTCTCTCACATTTTTTTTTCCCGATTTACTCAAATTAAAACTTATTAATAAACTATTTCTTATATATATATATATATATATTTTTAAATAATTTAATATAAAACCTATATCATAAAATTATAAACCAAAATATAATAATGTGAAATAACAATCTCTTTATCCATATCAATCACAAAAATCTAATATCTAACAATTTAAAGTTTTTAATAAATTTATTTTAAAATATTTAATATTATATTAACAAATTTAAAGTTTAATAAATTTTAATTTAAAATATTTATATTATAATAAAAAATATATAAATTATTTAGTGTTTTGAAATTTTAATTTTTTTTGTTATATATTGATATTAGTTTTTTTAAAAATATATATTTATATAAAATTAATTAATTATTTAACCACAATGATGGATACATATATATGATTTATGAAAAATTTAAATCTCTAATTTCATAATTCACCTAATATTTTCTAACATAGCACTAATAAATTAATCAATTAAACTGCACTCTGAACTAATTTAATCATTTAATTTTTAACGGCATACATGTAAATATTAACATTACGAAACTAAACAAGTGACTACGGATTGCCACATCGATCTTTGCTAAACCACATCCCTACCAAAAACCCTTTCATGGAATATTATATGATATTATTGTGCATGAGAAATTATTTAAAGGAACTAACACGTACTTGATTTAGATTTTGTATAGTTTCTCGAAAGTATTTAAAAATAAAAAAATTATTTGTTGATTAAATTAGGGGTGCTTATATTATAAAATATTATGCAACGTAATTGTTGTAAAGTTTAAAATATTTTATTTATTCTGTGAATGTTATGGGTATATATGGCTTCATTCAAAGGTTATAGGGGCGAATTTAATGGCTATAGTGGTGAATCCATCCGTGCAAATATGACACCGATGTTGGGATATTCCGACACATAGGAAATAGTTAAGTATAACTTGGTCTACTATAGAATTAGGTAAAGTGTGTTTTTTTACTATGTACTTTTGTAACTTATAATCTGACGGTTGCAATATGTAGTGATTTGATGGTTCCTTCTATCCTCTGTATTACCGACACTTGATCCATGGCTTAACACCCGATTGGTCCATGATCTCTATTTAAAGAGCATGGACGGTCATTTGTAGGGTAACTGCTTATGAGAGAAGCTTATGTAAATTTTCATTCTTTTATTAATAAATTCCCTGGAGTGACCACATTGGCTCAAGCCGTGGACTGTTTCCCTCTTTAAAAATTTTAACCAACAACACTGGTATATTGATCTGTGGCGGTGTCTTTTCGTATTCTGTGTGAAGAACTTACCTTGTAAATTCTTATACGCGATTCAAACTCTTATTTTATTTTGTAAATTATATAGGAAAGTATGTATGGTTTTACTTAAAGACTATAGTGCTGAATTAACACAAAATGTGAATTATATGTCAAGGTATATATGGTTTTACTTAAAAATTATGGTGGCGAAGTCAGAAATTCATAGGTACACATATGAAGTTAGTTACTCATTCTTTTAATCACCTAAACATTTTTTTATGGTTTGGTAAACTAAACTATCTTTGTGGATTAACCCATATACATATAAAACTAACTAGTATTTAAATAATTTAAAT
>APFE031248528.1:0-56566 GCA_000404065.3 Pinus taeda
TTTGATTTTGCCTCAAGCTTTGTTCTATTTTCTTTATTAATGTGGACAAAGGCTTCACAACCAAAATTATTTAAAAAAGAGTAGTTTACCTTTTTACCTGTCCATGCCTCCTTTGGAATACCACTATCCAAGGAACTTGAAGGCCCTCTGTTTATTACATAAACAACAGTATCGACAACATTTGCCCAAAATTGTAAAGGCAATCCTGTATGCAATATCATGAACCTTGCATGCTCCATGATTGTCTTGTTCATCCTTCTGACACACCATTTTCTTGTGGGGTTATTGGAACTGTCTTCTCTCTATGAATTCCATTCTCTAAATAGTACCTATCAAACTCTTTGCTACAATATTCACCTCCATTGTCTGATCTGAGACACTTCAACCTTTTTCCTATCTCATTTTCAACCAAAGATTTCCATTTCTTAAAAGTATCAAATACATCAAATTTATTTTGAATACAATAAATCCAGGTTTTTCTAGTTGCATCATCAATAAAAGTAACATAACGAGAGCCACCAAGAGATGATACCTGAGTAGGTCCCCAGACATCTGTATGCACAAGCTCTAATTTTTCACTCTTCTTTTCTTTTCCAACTCTAAGGAATCTGACTCTCTTCTATTTTCCATAAACACAATTCTCATAGAATTTTAAATCAACATACTTCAAACCTAGCAACGTATTTCTTGAGTGAAGAATCTGCATCCCCTTCTCACTCATGTGCATGAGCCTATGATGCCACAATTCTGTATCTTCTCCTGTAGAGGTTAAAGTATTAACAGAATTAGAAATACCATTGCATAAATACAATGTACCCAACCTTTCCTCCTTTCGCTATTACCAGGGATCCTTTAGTGACCTTCCAGGTTTTATCTGTGAAAGTAGTTATGCAACCTTCACCTCCCAACTGCCTTGTTGAAATCAAATTTTTCTTCAAATCTGGAACATGTATTACCTCCTTCAATAGCCACTGATTTCCATTTTGCTGTTTTATGAAAACTGTACCCATTCCAATGATTTACAGGGTTTATCATCACTCAATCAAACCTATCCAAAATCTCCTTGAACATAATCATAAAAATGTTTCCTATCAGGTGTGGCATGGAATGAGGCCCCTGAATCTACCACCCAGGCATCAATAATATTTTCTAATGAAAGAATAAAAGCATCTTGCAACACATCACTTGTTACATTCACTTCATTATTAGTTTCTTGCTGCACATCTCCTTCCTTTCCCTTTCGAGACTTGCAGTCTTTCTTTAGGTGTCATTTCTTCCCGCATTTCCAGCACATTATCCCCAATCTAGACTTGGATCTGCCTTTTCTTGACTTACTGCGATATCCATGGATCTTTCCTCTTTCCATTTTTCTTCCCCTAGTCTTTGTAGTCAAAGCATTACCTGATGTCTCACCAGAGCTTTTCCGTCGCATTTCATCGCTAAGGATTGCACCAACAACATCATCAAAATTTAAAGTACTAGATCCAGAGACAGAGTTACTAATGGCCATAACTAAACCATTCCAAATTTCTAGCAATGAGCACATAAATAACATAGTCGTCACTTCATCATCAAAAGTTACCCCTATAGAACTTAATTGGCTGGTAACTGTATTAAATTCATTTAAATGATCAGCAACAGATCCACCTTCTGACATATTCATATTAAATAAATGCTTCATAAGAAATACCTTATTTGAGGCCGAGGGTTTTTCATATAGTTTGGCCAATGTCAACATTAAACCCTCTGTTGTCGTTTCCTTTGAAATATTAAATGCTACCGATGCTGCTATGCACAGCCATATTGTTCCAAGTGCTTTTCTTTCAAGAATATCCCATTCTGTGTTTGTCATACCGTCGGCTTCTTTGTCTTTCTGCTCAATGGTTGGTACAAATCTCTCTGGTACAAATAATCTTCCATTTGCATCTTCCACAACTGGTAGTTTTGGCCGTTAAATTTTTCGATCCTAAACATACCATCTTTTGCCATTTCTCCCACTCGAACAAGGAACCCTTCTCTCCTGCAAGTTTATTAGCTAAATAGACCTTCGACTTTGATACCAGTTAGAAAATTATATTACAGAAATATAAACACCGAAAATGCATAAAACAAGAGAGACATAGATATATGTGGTTCACCCAGTTTGGGCTACATCCACAGAGAAACAGCCAATCCTTCTTTTTATATTATCCAGCAAACTGAAGAGATACAACCTATAGTAGATCCACTGTAATTCCCTCTTCGCTCTCAATCTCCTCTCACTTCCTCACTCAGAATACATATATGCATAGACGCAATACAATTCCCTCATATATAGCGAGGGGTTGCCTTCTAGGGCAAAAAACCCTAAATTAAACATAACTTCTATCGTTGGATCTTCGCCTAATGAATGAGCGAGATTGACTACGAAATTAAAACATTTTACAAGGCAATTTTACATTTATTCTTAGCTTCAAGGGTGCTGTCCCCTATCCCCTCGCCGGGGGGGGCTCCCAAAGGTCACAGCCGCCCCCCCTGCAACGGATATTTTACGGGCGGTGTTGCCGCCCCATTACGAACTGGGAAAAATGTGGCAATACCTTTGAATACGAAAGATAATCAGGCTCCACATCAACAATTTCACTAGGATTTTTCCATACATCTAGCCACAAAAAAATAGTGCATCAAACTAATATCCTTCATATAAAGTTCAAAATCTAGCTCCCTCTTACACTAAATAATCATATGATCCATACCAGTTAGAAATAGGTCATCAACATACAACAATAGGATAACACGTTCACTTTTCTTGACCTTGAAGTACAGGTTTAGATCAACATCGCTTTTGGAGAAACCAACACTTGTTAGATAATTGTCAATTTATGTATATCAAGCTCTTGGTGCTTGCTTCAGTCCATACAAGGATTTCTTTAACCTGCAAACACGAGAGTCTCTACCATGAACCTCAAAGCCTTGAGGTTGCTCTATGTACACTTCTTCTTCAATCACGACATTAAGAAAATTGGTATTTACATCCATTTTATGTAATTTCCAACCCATAAAGAATCAATAGAAATAATGGATCTAATGGTAGTATACCTAGTAATCAGAGTAAAAGTGTCGTCACAGTCTTCTCCCTATTTTTGGGAAAAACCTCTAGCCACAAATATCTCCTTGTATTTATCAATACTGTCATCCTCTACATGCTTGATCTTACATACCCATTTGGAGGACATCACTGTTTTTTCGTTCAGATCTATGCACAATATTCCATACATCATTATTCATAATTGATTGATATTCTTCCAACATTGCATCCTTCCAAACTTACTATTTAGCAACTTCTTCATAGTTGGAAGGTTCAAAATCAATAAGATTAGTAATCAACATTTCATAACCAAAATACCTCTCTGGTCTCTTTCTTTCCCTAAAGGTACCACGTGGTGTTGCATGTCCTTCAACTTCCTACAAAGTGGATCTCAACCAAGATGTCATTTTCTTGACTTTAGGAAGCACAACCGGGTCGATTGGTTCACTTGAGCCTTCTATCTATTCTTGATGATCAACCAGATGTTTAGAAGGTTTTGATGGACCATATCCTTCTTCCTGAGGAGCTTCATGTTCTTCATCTTCATCAACGTCCATTTTCTTAGACTTCCAATAAGCAACTCACATCCCTACTAAATTCAACCTTTTTTTATCCTAAAATATATATTCTATATGCCTTTCATGATTCACTATCACCAACAAATATTCCTTTCTTTCCTAAAGGCTCTAACTTGCTTCTCTTATCTTTCAGAACATGAATATAAACAAGACAACCAAATATTCTTCAATGACCAACCTAGGGTTTTTGTCCAATGAACTTCTTCAAGAGTCTTGTCTTCTAGTATTCAATGAGGACTTATATTTTGAATGTAGACAATGATATTTGATGCTTCAATCCATAGAATCATATGTAGGCCTTGGTCATACATCATTTCCTTGATAGATTCTTCAATGGTTCTATTCTTTCCTTCAACAACTCCATTTTGTTGTGGATTATAAGGGACTATCATCTCCCTCCTAATCCTAGTTTCTTTGCAAAACGAAATGAGCTCCTCAGAGGTATATTGTCCTCTATTATCAAATCTTAAGATCTTGATCTTCATTCCCTTCAAGTTTTCGACTTCAACTTTGAATTCTTGGAACTTGTCAAAAAAGTCATCTTTCATCTTCATGAAGTAGATCCACATCTTGCAAGATAAGTCATAAATAAATGTTACATATTATAAAGAGCCTCCAAGAGACTTCACTGACATAGGACCAAAAACATCAAAATGGACTAAGTAAAAGACTTCCTTGGATCTAGTTTCACTACTTGGAAAAACTTCTTGACATTCTTTTCAAGTGCACATCCTTTACATCTTCATGCTCTACTTGCAAATCTGGAACACCTAAAACCATTTATTTTAAGGCAGGGAAATCTCTATAGTGAAGGTGACAATATATTCTATGCCAAAGTTCATATGAATTATTATCATTATATACGTGTACTTAATTAGGTTATTTCAAAAGTCTATACAACCTTCCTTCACGAACTCTAATTACTCTAACGAAATCTATACTAGGGCCTTTAGGTCAAACAAGAACTTTTCCATCAACAAATGTTGCTTTATCACCTTTATCTTCCAAGCATGAAATAGAAGCCAAATTCTTCTTCGAACCCGTCACATATAATATATTACTAAGATGAACATTATCACCTGATTTGCGATTAGTGGACATGTTCCTAATGCATTTGACCGCATAACTATTATTGTCTCCAAGTTCCACCTTTTATGCCAATTTTCTTTCCACTAGACTTGTGAGGTTGTCCTGATATCCCATCATGTGCCTTGAAGCACCAATATCTAATAGCCACAAGGATTCACTATCAAAACAGTAAGAATAGAGAAATATAAGAATTCTTACCTAGATTTTCGTTCTCTAGTCTCTTTGGAATTTCTTCAAAATCTGCGACAAAGGCATGCTTCTTTCCTTTTCTCTTTCTATCGTTTGATCTTTTAGTACAATCACTTCTATAGTGACTAAATTTATGACAATGAGAGCATTGAACCTTTGACATATGTCTCTTTCCTTGAAGGGAAAATCTTCTTTCTTCTGGTCTTTTTCCTTCATTTCTCCTTCTTCCATTTCTTTTTTGAAAAAAAAAAACTTTCTTCCTCCACCTTTCTTGAAACATGCTTCATACGCTTAAGAATTTCCTTCATCATATATTTGAATATTTCCTCTTGATATGAGCATTGATTCTTTTTTAAGTACAATTGGTCCATAGTTCATCAAATTTTGGAGCCCTTTTCTAGCAAATATTCCTTTCACAAATGCATCCCATGATTCAGGTAAACCATTGAGTCTTGTGGTCACTAATTCCTTCTCATAAATGAATTCATCAATTGTGTGTAGCTAATATCCTAGTTGAGATATCCTCATAAAATATGAGGCTATCATATCATTCCTAGTCATTCTAACATCACGAAGTTCATTCTTCAAGCTCATGGCTTGACCAATATTGTTAATACTAAACAAACTAGTTAGGGCATCATGCGTTTTCTTTGAAGATTGAAGACTTGAAACATAGGGAATCAAGTGATCCTTGCTAGAGTCCACAATGATGCTCATTCCTATAATATCATCCTTCTTAAAATTTTATTTCTCTTTATCCTTTTCTGGTTTCGTGACTTTTCCTTTTACAATACTTAAGAGACCTTATTTTGCAAGAAGAATATCAATCCTTGCCTTCCAAGCCCTCCTTCTAATTTGTTCTCAACCTTCATGTGGGAACCCATAGCAAATATATTGTAGATATAGAATTTCAAGAGTGAAATCTTACTAAGGCTTCTTCAAGAGTGATCACAACGTCCTTTTCATCCTCAAAGCTTAGATACCATGTTGATTTTTGAAGTGAAATATATAGACAAGCACATATTTCTGAAATTCTAATAATTACTTCTAATGATATATTTCTTTTAACAATTATAATTTATCATTAGGAAATTACAATTCAGAAATTAAACCATAAACGATAATGATAGTAAAGATCACATTACAAAAAGAGCACATGATTTACCTTGGGAAAACCCACTTAGGGGAAAAACCCAACAACCTTTTTGTTAGAGAAATTCTTCAATTCAACAAGAGATACATCTAATGCTGCTAGTCAACTATGAAAACAAGGCAATGGTCAAACCTAGTCTCTAGCCTTTAAGTCAAGTCAAACCAAGTCAAACTTATGCTCTTCAAGATTTCATCCAGAGAGAGAGAGAGATAGAGAGAGAGAGAGATGTTAGAGAGAGATCTTTTTCCTTCTTCTTCTTCTTGACCTTCACTTGAATTCCTAGAAACTATCTTCTTGTGATGAAATTGAATAGTGCCTTTGTGGAGGAGTTCAAATGCCATTATATAGTGGTATACCTATCTAGAATGGGTGTGTATATTCATTGGGATGACTTGAATTCAAGGAGGGCTGACTTGGTTATCTTGGAGCCAAAAATTCAAAATTAAAATTTCAAAAATATATTTTAATTCCGACATGAAGAGCATGTGTTATATAAATTATTTCAAGGGCTCAATAATAAAAATGACATGAAGAAGATGTCTTGCAAATTCATTTTGCATTATAAGAGAAAAAATATAATTATGAAGACTAACCATAGCTACAAAATTCAACACCCTATTTCCTAGAAGAGTTGAGGGGTGGTGGTTACATCACTTGCATGAAACACGATGATTTTATTGTTTGTGATTTATATCCAATGGATTGTGTATGTTGAGGGAAGAGGGTCATGGATTATGCTATTCATCATAGGCACTGACCTCTTGTGCTCAAGTGGAAATGAAGGAGGTCGTTAGTAGATTATTTGCCACCAACCTGCCCACAACACAAGTAAAATTTCTTGTAGCAGAGGAGGCAACATAACTGTGAAGGAGGAGCATGTCAGACATGGAACTGTTAGTGGAGCTAGGAGATTGGGTGCCAAATATAGGTTTCACCCATACCTAACAAACTCGGTACCTCTAAGCAGTGGGCGTTTACAAGTAGATGAAATCAAATGTGGGTAAAGTCCTGCAAGAGAAAGGTGAAGCACAACTAAGGAATCAGACCCAACCATATGGAATTCAGAAGAAACTTAGAATTCTAGATCAAAAGATCAATATCATTGTTTAACATCATGCCAATATCGTCTTCACAGAAATCAAGACCATTGTTTGTTACCAGGAGCCCATCTATATGGACTCACCCACCAACTAACTTTGCTTATGTGGGATGTCTTAACTTTTCTTTATGAGTACTTCATCTTTAGTTATGTCTGTTATGTCAGTTACCATGAATTTCCTAGTCATACTTGGCATAGAACTATAAAGACATCAAAAGTCCCATGAAAGAAAATTTTGATAATCAAAGTCGCCTACATTTTCACAACAAGTAAACTTGATCTCTTTTTAAATGATTAAATAGGGGATTTAAAGCTCCCAACTAATAAGGACAACATGAAGGAACTTTATCATAATTTTACTACAACCTTCCTTTCTTCCATTAGCAAGTTTCTCTATCAATGTGCCATGTCAAAGGAACGATAAAATAACCAACCCTTGCTATGATAATAACCGTAAAGTTGATAGAAAAGTTAGTAGAGATGCTTCTAATAATTCTTTAAAACTTAATAAGATAAATATGTACAAAGGAAGGCTTCCATCAACCTTGGATGCAAAAGTCTCATTGTACCCATTCTTAAAAGTGGGGATAAAAAAATTCCTTCTAAGTATAGGATCATTATGGCTATTCCCTTTTTATCCTAGCTATACAGACAAATTTTGGAAAAATAATATTAGCGTATGGCTAGAAATCAAGGAAAGGATAGCTAAAAGCCAAGTTAAATTTAGGAGATATCATTCAAATTTGGAAGTCGAGTTTAGGAGATATCATACAACTATATACCACCTTGTTACTCTTAGGATAATTATGAAGGAGTATTGCAATAATAAAATTAATCTCCTATGTTGTTTCGTTCAATTTAAAAAAGCTTTTGATATTTTTCCCACAAGAAACATTTGGAAGAGGTTGGAAGAGATAAAGGTTCCTTTTGAGTTGAGATCTACTATGAAAAGGTTGTATGATAATGTTATTTGCATGTTTAGGGCCATTGACTCAGCTGGTTGGAAGAAACTAACTGCAATATTGGAGTCAAGTAAGGGTGTCCTTTGTCCCCACCCTTTTTGGCATATGCATTGATAAGTTAGAAGAGTGTTTGGAAGAAGTAAGTTGTGTTGGTAACTATCACTAGTATATCCATCAGTATTCTTACTTATACTAATAATGATATTGTCACTCTTAAGATCATTGGGAAGTAGTAATATAATAATAAAACTATTCTCATATGTTGTTTTTTTGACTTTAGAAAAGATTTTGACATCATTTCCATGAAAAAAATTTGAAAGAGGTTGGAAGAGATAAAGGTTCCTTTTGAGTTGAACTATATTATGATAAGGTTGTATGAGAACATTATTTCCATGTCGAGGGTCGTTAACGGTTGGTTGAAAGAAACTAACTACAATATTGGAGTTGAGCAAGGGTGCCTTTTGTCCCTTACCCTTTATAGTATATACATTGATAAGTTAGAAGAGTGTTTGGAGGAAGAAGGTTGTGCTGGAAACTCTCACTACCATAGTCATCACTCTTCTTCTTTATATTGATGATCATATTGTTCTTTTGGCAAGATGTCCTTACAATATTGGAAAGAAGCTAGAAATCATCCAAGAGTTATATTCTAAGATGTGTATGACAATTAATACTAACAAAACAAAGGTCATAACAAGCTTAACTAAATTTATAGCATTGATAAGTGGATAAATATAGGGTGGAAATTTTAATATGGAATTGAAAACAATAGTAAATTGATAGATCTTTGTATATGGGATTAAAATAAATCCTCTTTTAGACTATCATTACCCCTATTATTTTATATGGACATGAGGTCTTAGAATGTGATATCTCCAAATAGTCATGGAGAAAGCAAGAAAAAATAAAAAAGAAATTTATAACCTATAATCTCAAAATTAGAGGATTTATAACCACCTTCCACTCAAGTAAGCATGGATTAAGGACTCCCAATCTAGGCTAGACCATTGGGGGATAAGGGAAGAGATAATTTTGTGAAAGTATAATATTACAAATACCATTGCATCAAAATTTAAGGATAAATTATGATGTCATAAAGAGTTAGAGGGTAAAAAGGAAATCAATATATTATGAGCTGATTGACCCAAATCTTGAAAATTAAAATTGTCTCTTTGTCGTGACTAGTGAAAAGAAGAAAATAAACATTGCTAAAATATGAAGAAATTCACATGTGCTCCATAGTGAAACTATGTGTTGGTCAATTCCCAAGATACAATGGGATGAAGGAGTTTATTGCGTTTGTGACACTAACTTGGGTTCAAGATGAAAAGCACTTTCTCTTAGTTTTTCCAACATATACTTATATTGTATCTAAATTTTAAATATTTGTCATACCATCAGCATTATTAACCTTTTAATTTGAAAAAACCATGGTAAGCTTGGAATGCTTCTATTGATAATTTTATGTCATCGATATAAAATTCTAAATAATTCTAAGTAATCCCCTATCTTAAGGTGTGATAGGCCATATTCAATCCCATTGAACATTAATCAACATTAGTATCATATAATTCAATTCAAAATATAAATTTAAATACATATACTTAATATTCATTATGTATGTTGTTAAATAAAAAAGTTGACTTAGTACAAATTCAATCACTAACTTTCTAAATGAATCATAATTAACCAATCGATTAGATCCTTGATCCCAGGTTTCTAAATTCCTATTTGCATAATGTGCTCATGAAACACATAGAGCTACAATCAAAAGGAAGACATTAAACATTTTGTTTTTCTTCGATACATACACATTTTAGACTCTTGATGTAAGAGGGTTTATATTTGAAATATGAGATGGAATTTGATGAGAAAATTGTTGTAAAAAAGAGATAAATAAAAACATAATTGCAACATATATGAAGGCAATAAAAAATGGGCACCATAAATCATCATATAAACACTTGTGGGGAAAACAACTCATAATAATAAATTTATTATTATTTGGCCCAAAAACATCTTACAATGAAGTCATCATGCCCTTTAATATGCTACATTAAATGAAAATACTCTGGAAAAACCTACGGATTAAAAAAACCTTAAACCCTTAAACCTCTAACTATAAACCTGTTAAATTAGCTATATAACTTAGTCAAGTTTACCCTAACTACCCTAACACAAATTTTCCATTAAAAAGTGATTTTTCCATCAAATATGACTAAACAATTATGAAAATCCTAACATTCTTATTAAAAAATTGAAAACAGATAATAAAATTAGTTAAACTATTTAATTTGATAAAATGTTTTATTTTTAAATTTCAAATCTACTTAAAATATTAAAATTTGAAACTTTCAATGTGAAATGTGAGATCCCTCTTAGCATTATTTAAAACCTCTATCAAACTTGAAAGCGACGGTGTTGTATGCACAAGTACTAGCTCTTGCCACAACTGTCACTTGGTTAGCTGGCACAAGTCTGCTAGGGGCTCAAACCAACTTCTATGAGCTCTGAGAAGAGGTTGATTAAATGATGGATGGAAGCTAGCTCAAAGGAAGCTAATCTATCTGTAGAAGGAAACTGAAAAGCTGAAAGCAAACGCAAGCCCTAGCAAACCCTAATCTTGCCAGCTAGCCCTATTGATGCAAGAAAGAGGATACAAGCTACTGGGAGAGATGCCATTGACTTCTAAGAGGATGAAATGCATATATCTAAGCTATGTCTACAACAAAATCTGAGAGAACCATCTTTTTGTATTTTTGAATAAGTTGTCAGAATTATTATGCATGCGATTTTTAACTGTTTTTTACTGTGCAGAGGTGGATTGGCGAGAGGAAATGCTTGGAAGAGATTGGGAAGGTTCAGAGAGGGCCTAAGGGGTCCCTAACACCCTTCCTGAGAGTTTCAGAGCTTGGCCTTCAAGAAACCGCCTTCGTGAACTTCTACAGGAAGTCTGCAGGGGTTCTACAGGATGTCTAGAATTTCTACAAGATATCTATAATTTTCTACAGGATGTTTAGAAATGGGATTTTGGAGCATGGATGCAGGGAAAATGGTGGAGGAATGAGTATGGAGGTGAAATAGAGGTGTAGGGGAGTTCAAGAATTGGAGGACATAGTTGAGGAGTGGCGCAGATGGTCAGATTTGTTCAAGGAAGGATGAAACGGTGTTGCACAAGAAGATGAGAATCATGGCAAGTAAGCGAACGAGGCAAATGCAAGGTAAGGGTTCTAAGTGAAGGATGAGATAGGTAGGTTGGATGGAGTATGTGCAGGTAAGGAGGGGTAACAGGTACTCTGCAAGTGGCTTTTCAAACTGAACCAACAAACTCTTATAAAACCTATGACCTAATTACGTTACTCTATTCTGACCTAAGTAACAACAAAAGGAAATGAACCGCAGTTTATTCGAAATGAGATGCATGAAATAACTTATTCAACGAAGTAATCATCAACTGAAGCATTTAAACACTACTAATATCAGCATTTGCGAATGAGGATTCCAACACTAAGAATTGCATGACAAAGCAAAACAACATTTTTGTTGGCAGCAATGTCACCTTTGTCCTAGCTCATGATGCCACTGAGGGAGAGGTGAGATCAGAGGTGCTTGATGGCCTTTTTATGGAGATATTCCCTGTTACTAATCTATCAACTAAATCTGAGCATCCAAAAGCCTATCTAATCATTAACCATGACCTATGTAATCAACAAGTTTTTAATCTACTAAACAGAAATTATTTTGCAAAGACAAAGAAAACAGATAACAATACATGAAGGAGGCCTTGGCTCTTAGGTTGGGCCCAACCCCAAGAGGTACAGGCTCCTATAAAAAAACTCAGAGCTGATGCCAAATAGATCTGCTTCTCATTATCCAAAAACAATCATCACAAGAAAGTTATACAGCAGTAGATATAAGAAAACGAGCTAGAAAAATGACAGCACTCTAGTGCAAAATTATAATAGTTCCAAAAGTAAACTACGAAGGCTGAGGCCTTCTTATTTATACATTACGAGGGGCCTAGTAGCCCTCCTAAATTCAAGGGACTCGGCTATTTCAACTGCAGTAAACAGTGTCTCTTTCCAAAGCTACTTGGCTGCCTTTAAGATTCGTTCTGGTGGCCTGTTGAGCTCGGAGTTTGAGGGTGGAGATTTAGAGGAAGGGTCATTTAATGCTAGAGACAACCCCCCTACGAATCCTCCCCCCAAGCTTGGCTGTCACCTGTCCCATGATTGCTTGGTTTTGCTCCAAAACTTGTCCAAAAAAAAACCTAAAATAACCACGTATTAGCCTCCCTAGTAGAGTGACCACCGTTATTCATTCAAACAACATAAACATACTAAAAAACATGCATAATCTATGAAAAATGGAGGATTGAACAAGGACAATTAGGCAAAATGAGATCAATAGGTTACCTAATTCGGGGCTCATCAGAGAGGTTTTGATTGACATATCCTAACTTCATAGAGCGTGTCAAAGGTTGGTGGAAGGAAGGCTCCATACAAGGGTTCAATAGAATGCATTATTTTGAGCTAAAGATACAAGCATTAAAAAGAAATATTAAAATATAGAACAAACAACATTTTGGCAACATTTTTTAAGAAAATATAAGGTTGGAACAAAAAATGCAGGAATTGCAACAACCCATGATCCTTGAGGGGAAAACAATACTAGAATAATGACGACAACAAGAGGAATTGTTATGGAAACAAAAGTCTATGGTCCAGTGGCTAAAGGCGGGTTAACAAAACTCTAAGTTTTTCCATAACTCAATGCTGCAAGAAAAGTACAATAACATAATTTTTTCTATCATGGGTGTTGATGGTCAACACAAGATCCTACACTTAGAAATTGAGGCAGAATTAATACGTCACTATAGGCATCTATTAATAGGAAATTATTCTCAAAGACAAGCCCAAATCAACAAGATACTAATAGGGATACCCCAAATTATCTCTAAGGAGCAAAACATAGCCTTGCAACAGATGATTTCTTTTCAGGAAGTGGAAGGAATTGTTATGGGCCTGCCAAAAATCAAGGCACTGAGATGGGATGGGTTTACCTCTAATATTTATCAATCATGCTAGTTTTTTTTATGGGGAAGAAGATACATGAGCCAGTGGAGGAGTCCAAACAAACCCAATATTTATGGAGAGGGCTAAATGCGACTTTCATTACACTAGTGCGTAAACGTGGTCATTCAAAGGATCCCAATGGATTTCAGCCCATTTCCATATGCAATGTTATTTACAAAATTTTATACACGGTTAGAGTTAAACGTTTACAATCTCTACTCTCTAGTCTCATTTCGCCAGAGTAAACAAGCTTGGTGGAAGGTAGGAAAATTATGGATGATATTCTTATTGCCTAGGAATTTATACATTCCCTCAAAGTAAAGAAGAATCCTGGTATGTTAATCAAATTAGATTTATCAAAATCTTATGATCGTCTTAGCTAGGATTACTTACTCCATATTTTATATGTTTTTGGTTTTTTTTGGCGGTGGATTTATTGGATTTTATCACTCATATCATCTCCTTTATTTTCCATAATGGTTAATGGTTTCCCATCTTTCACTTCTAGGCTAGCAAGGGTATTAAGGCAAGGTGATCATTTATCTCCCTTCATATTTATCCTTACGATGGAAGGCCTGGGCATATTCCTCATGAAATCATGCTTCAAAGGTATTGTCAAAGGACTGAAACTATTTGGACATGATTTAAAAGTCACACATCAACAATTTGTTGATGATGTTTTTTTATTTGGCTTACCCTCACTATGTGAAGCAAAGAGTTTTCAAAAAATCATGCAAATATTTCTTGATGCTTCTGGTGTTATGATCAACAAATAAAAAACTAAGGTTTTTTTTTCAATTGTAAGGAATTTGTAGCTAATCATTTGACATGGATATTGGAATTCATAGGAGGCTATCTCCCGGTCCCATACCTAGGAGTACCATTGGTCATTTACCCGAGAAGACTTGCTTATTGGAAAAAGTTAATAGAAAAATTGTTGAATAAAATACAAAATTGGGCGTTTAAAGCCTTAAATTTTGCGAGGTGGTTAGTCTTGATTAAATCGGTATCGCAGACCATACCAATGTACCAAATGACAGTTATGCCACTACACAAAGCTATAGGAGGTAAGCTCAGAACGATTTGGTGTGAATTTATGTGGAGGGGATTTGATAAAGAAAATAGATGGATGCTTGATGGTCGGGATAAACTCATCTTACCTAAATCACAAGTGGGATTATGGATTTGAGATCCAGACATCATGAACATTGTGCTTGGAGAAAAAATATGGTGGCAGTGGGTTAAAGGTGGAGACCAACTATGGATATAAATTTGGAATCACAAATATAATCAATTCTCAATGTCAGAGGATATATTATGAACCAATGACTCTATTGTTTGGCCAAGCCTATGGACTATGGGCACAAGAAAGTAGAGAAACGGTTAATTTTTTTTCTTTTTGGGAGGTGAAATATGAGGATATTTCCAATTTATGGGATGAAGCTTGGAAATATATGCCATGACTTGATGCAACCACCGAATTGCAGGGGATTAAAATATACATAGAAAACCTAGGTATGAGGAGAGTAAAGGGTTGCTAGAAGAGACAAAGCGAAGCATCATTCTAGCGAACCTGGAAACAACAAAGTGGTTGGCCTTTGCCCTATCACTCACTCACATGGGAAAAGTTTGACCAAGAGTTATGCAAACAAATGGTTCGTCTTTCGAATATCATAGAAATATTATGTTGGGGGATAGTTCAACATAATGCCTTCATAGTCAGAGAAGCATATTAAATTGCAATAGGATATCATTTGTCCCAGAGCCAACACATTTGGAAATGGAGGGCTAAAAGGTGATACTCCTATGACATCAAAGGTATTCTGGTTACCCATTTGAAACCTAGATTTAAAAACATGTTATTGTTTATTAGAATGTATATAACATGTGAAGGCCACAAGAGGAAGAAAAATAGATCAGGAGGCAAAGATGGATTTCAGTTAGGGTTTCATTGTCTACAGTAAGCCACATGAGACCTGCTATCTCGCACTATCTTTCTCACCATTAACAGTTGGATTCTTTCCGTGATTGTCGTTGTCACTTGGTTCTTTCTGGTACCATCAGGTTTGCTGTAGAATGATGGACATGGAGCTCGAAGATGTGGACTACTTCGCCGACCCTAACCCCTATGTTTCAATTTGGCGAAGCCGTAACCCTACACTGGTTTCCTCGCCCACTGGACATCAGGACCCGTCTAATCCAATCATCTCCATTTCGACCCCCACTATTTCACTCGTCTATCCATCTTCCTATGGTCTCCCCTTTGCCACTCTATCCATTGACTCCCCGGAAATCGACTGCCCTCCCCTCTCGCCGACAACCCTCCATCTGTTAACCTCCTTCACGTCATCTTCCCCTCATTTTGATATGTCACCATCAGGGAATTTGACTCATCCAACTCCCTTCGTGCTCCCCTCCTCTGCAAGTTTCGAATAAGCACACAGACTCATCCCACCTTCATCCTCTACTCCTTCCACTCCTGCTACGATGCCAAAATCCTCACCCACCCACTCCAGCTACTTTGAAACCCAGGTCATCAAAGTCTAACACTTAGCTCAGCAATCCCAATAGGAGCACTTGGGCTCTTCGAACCCCTTGAGTGATCATCCAACTGCACCTCGATCAGGGAAGCAGAAAATCAAGTGCGTGAAGGCCACAAGTAAGGACCTGACCCTCAAATTTGGGGAAGGGATTAACATGGGGGAAGTTGTCAACACAGTTGGTAGGGTTCTTATTGGAAGGGTTCGGAGCCACGCCTATTCTGCTGAGAGGCTCAGACTCTGGGTCAGGGAGATTTGGGGAAACATATTCAAGGACCTTGAATAGGTGTAAACATTGGCTCGAGGGTGGTTTGCGCTCCATTTTTAGTATGAGGAATACACTAATTGGGCTCTTACCAGATATTGGCACATCGAGATGGCGTTAGTCATGCTAAAGCGCTGGAGCCCACTCTTTGATCCAGAGAGGGAACAAATTGGAGATGGACCACTATGGGTTAGGCTTCCTGATCTTCCCCTACACTTTTGGTCCAGAGGTATATTCATTCGCATTAGAAATGCACTTGGAACCTATCTGGACTTCGACAAATCATACATCAAATATGGAAACCAGTCTCTGGCTCGCACACTGGTCTACTTGGATAATAGAGAAGGGTTGGAGGAAAAAATGACACTACAGTGGAAAAACTTCACCAGGATACAAATATTGGATTACGAAGGAGTACCTTTCAGATGCCATAGGTGCCATAAGGTTGGGAACCTCTAGAAGGAATGTCCATTGGATTGTGAGGATTTTCCCCCATCTAAAGAAGCAAAGAATATTGTGACTAGGGCATCAATTTCCGTTCTTTAGCAAACTCCTCCAGCAAATTCTCCCCTGCCAAAGAAAGGAGTATCATCTTAGATTCATCCTCGAGTACTCCCTGTACTCCCTCCCTGCCAATGACAAGATCAAGGGCTATTGCCGAGGCTGCTCGATCATTGGGTACTCCTCCTCTCCCTTGCTCTGTTTTTACATCTACGTTTTCATTTTCTGCACAACATTTGCACTCTGCATCTGCATCTATACCAGATTTCATTCCTCAATCCATCCCTTGCACCCTTGTCTCCCACCTTCTGGTTATCTCTACTACTCCACAATATATGCTCGACCCGGAGCTTTGCCCCCCTCATGCTACTTCATCAATCATCTCTCGACACTCGCACCCTTACAACCTTCGTTCCCGCTCTTCTCATCCTTCAAAGACCCCTGTGAACTCTGGGTTGGGCATGATTTCCCCCTCCTATGCTCCCAAATCCACCAGGGGCCATAAATCTCATTTGTCAAAGGCCATCATTCTAGATGGGGTTGAAGTGGCTTCTGACAGACAATCCTCTCTCGACTGGGTACTTAGAGCACAGGCTACCCTCCCACTCTCTCCCCCATGAAGTGGATTTCATTTAACTTTCGAGGTCTAGCTAGCCCTCCCAAACAACCATCCCTCAGACGATTATTTGAATCTGAGCCCGTTGACATTATTTTTCTGCAAGAAACCCTTGGGTTGGCTAATCAAATTACACCCGTACTTCAATCATTAAAACTAGGCCGGACCTTCTAGTCCCTTGATGTCATGGGGCGAACGGGTGGGCTGGCGCTGGGTATTAATCCACACACTATACATCTCAAGGCCTCCTGGGGTGGTGCTGGATTTATAGGCATGGATATTTTTTCCTCGAATCTGGGCATGGATCTCAAGATTGTCAATATTTACGGCCCTTGTCATAATAGAGAGGCCTTTTGGAACCACCTCCTAAATCTCTCCATTATCAACTCTGATAATATCATTCTAGGAGGAGATCTGAACTTCTCCATTGGCTTTGGGGAATCTTGGGGAAGAAATGCATAGGTGGATTCCTTATAAGATCTAATGGAGCATCTCTTCGAACAACATCACTTGACTGATATTCCGATGGTAAAACCCTAGCCCACTTGGTGTAATCGTAAAATTGGGGAGGCTGCCTTGACCAGGCGTTTGGATTGCTTCCTCATAAAAGATACCTTGCTCAAAAGATTATCACTATACAGACAATGGGTTGGTTCAGGAGGTATTTCAGACCACTCCTCCATATTCATGGAGATCTTTGGCCCTTTTTAGAAGCCAAGAGCACCCTACAAATTCAACTCCTCTTGGCTATTAGATCCATCATATATTCACTTGTTCAACAGTTACTGGCGTTCTCACCCACCATCCTCGGGGAGAACCATCGTGGAGGGTTTCTGTGACAACCTTCTTGAGATCAAGCGATTATCCATTACATGGGCCAAGGAGAAAAGAGACTAGGATAAATAAACTCTGTGAACCATCGAACATACTATGGCCAATCTTATGGATGAATAGGGACAGGGGTTCACATCTGTGGAGGCAAAATCCCATCTCATTGAGTTGGAAGAACAACGATCCAAGATTTTAAGAGAGAGGGAAGAAATGTGGTGCCTTCGGATTTGGGCTATATGGTTACAAGTTGGGGATGAGAATACAAAGTTTTTCCACAAATGTTCAAAAGGAATGAAAGTCAACGACACTATTTGGAGCATGCCTATGGAGGATGGTAGTTTGGAAACCTCTTTTAATCAGTTGACTCATCTAGGTAACTCTCACCTCCAAAAACTTTTCAAGGCTCCCCCTGGTGCAACACTCGCTAAAATTGTTCGGATAACAAGACACTTCCCTATGTTTGTTGACCTAGATGAGGCTAAGGAACTCATCTCCCCTATCACAATGGGGGGATTGGAAATCACTTTAAAATGGTTTAAAAAAGATAAGAGTCCAGGGCCTGATGGATGGACTATTGAGTTCTACCCTGCCTTTCATGAGACTATTGGACATGACCTACTAAAAGTGGTGGAGGAATGCAGGACATATAGGTGCATGTATGAGGCCATCAACTCCACTTTCATTGCCCTTATTCCAAAATCTGACTCCCCCTCATCGTTCAATGATTTCTGACCCATTTCACTTTGTAACTGTTTGCACAAGATCATTGCCAAGATCATAGCCAATTGCCTCAAACCCATTCTATCCTCTCACATATCCCCTGAACAATTTTCTTTCCTCCATAAAAGACAAATCCATGAGGCTATTGGCTCAGCGCAGGAAGGCCTTCATTCCGTGAATACTAAAAAACTCAAAGGGGCCATTCTCAAAATTGACCTTGCTAAAGCTTTCGACCAGGTCAACTGGCTCTACATTAAAATGATTCTTGCCCACCTGGGCTTTCCCCTTCCCTTCATAGATTGGATTATGTGCTGCATCACCTCAGCCTCCTTCAGTGTCCTGATTAATGGCTCTGCATCTCACTTCTTTCATGTTGAACAAGGTCTAAGGAAAGGCTTCCCTCTCTCCCCTCTTCTGTTTCTGATCATAATGAAAGGTCTCAACAGACTCATTGCTTCTGCCAAGTAGGACGGGTGACTACAGGGACTCAAAATATCTGATCAATGCTTCCTCACACACTTACTCTTTGTAGATGATGTGTTCATTTTCCTTAATGGAAGTATTAGGGATACTTATACATTCTTTAATATTCTGATTCTCTTTACCAAGGACATAAGTATGGAAGAAAACCACTTAAGATCCTCTATCACTCTCTCTGATTGTACTCCACAAGAAGCAAGGGCTCCACATGAAAAATTTCCTTTTCAGGGTTGTGAGCTGGAGGATGGACTCAAATATCTGGGGTTCTGGATAAAAACTCATTCCTACAATATTTCTGATTGGATTTGGCTTGTGGTCAAGATCGAAAAATGATTACTCAATTGGAATCACAAATTCCTCTCGAGAGCTGTCCAGTTAGTGCTCATTAAATTAGTCTTAGAGGCTACACCTATTTACTAGATGTCTCTTGCGTGGATTCCTAAAGGAATCTTAGCCTGGACACAAAGGATATGTTGTATATTCCTTTGGAATTGTTATAAGGAGGGCAAGCCATTTCCTTGGGTGGGTTGGAATCATATTGCTATACGAAAGAAATGGGGTGGTTAGGGCCTGAAGGACTTACTCGCCTTCGCACATGCTCTTGCTGCCAAGATGGGTTGGATTATTCTCACCTCTAAAATTCTCTGGACTGATGTTATCTATCAAAAATATATCCAGCCCCTTAGCTTATGGATTGGATGTGTTTGCCCACTTGGCAACGATCTGGGATATCCATGGTCTGGCGAGCAATATTACACTCTATGCCTACTATCAGAAATGGACTAGCATGGCAAATCAATGAAGGAACTTCTGTTCGCATTAGCTTGGACCCTTGGTCAGGATGTGGGAATATGTTTCGATTACCTCCAGACCTTATTCATATACTCAATAATAGGAACATTAATGTGATTACACAGGTTGTTGATCTAGAGAATAGTACCATCTTTGCATAAGATTGGTTAACACCGATGCAATTAGGCATCCCCGAGCAATGGCAGATTGACTGGGAAGGATATGTTGCTGCCCTAACTGAATCTCATGTCCGTATCAAAGAAGGAGTTGATGAGATCATCGGGACCCTGACAGAACATGGCACATACTCCCCGAAGGTGGGCTATCCCATCATCCACTCCGCACATAGACCGCTTGTCCTCTTGGACTGGCGGGGAAAGCTTTGGAATCTCAAAGCGCCTCTAATAATGAAGCTCTTTATGTGGGATGTCTTCTGAATTAAAACTCAAACTGTAAACAACTTATTGCATCGATCTTTCTATGACCCTACCTAGTGTGTGCTCTGTCATCAGGTAGAAGAAACTAATGAACACCTCTTCCTATCCTACCTGATGGTTGTTCAAATTTGGAATCAAGTCCTAGATGTGCTATCTATTTCTATCAGATGGCATGGACAATCTATACCTGAGGCTTAGGACCTCTGGCGTGCTGTAAGTTGTGATTCAAAAGTCCATTGCCTTCCCCTCCTTGTTTGCTGGTCCATTTGGCTAATAAGGAATGGGATCATATTCAGGGGAAAATTGGCTAGATGTCCATATATCACCACAAGAATCATTGCTACATACCATGAATTATTGGATGATGATCACACATCTACAGGCCGAGTAGTTACTCTAGAAACTATTGATATTTCTATTCCATGGGCTTATTTCGATTGAGCAACACAAGCACATGGTGGGGAAATTTTATTTCATCTATCTGAAAACCACCATTTTAAAATTCAAATGGCATTAGGAGTGGGAACTAAGATTTTGCAGAACTGATTTCCCTCAAACATCTCCTACACTTTGCACTCACACATACTTGCAATCAATTTTCGGTGACTCTAAAATCATCATCAATTGGTTCAATAACATTTCTGCATGCCATGTGCACTAACTAAGGAACATATTGGATGAAATTATGATATTAAAAACACAATTTAATTCAATTTCATGTCATCATATTTACAGGGAATGTAACTCGGCTGCTGACAAACTATCCAAGGAGGATGCAACACATCCCAGAGACCTGTGGTTAATATAGGAGCAGATTGGAGAGGAACAATACTAGTACTATCACCGGCCCTATATTCATAGGAAATATCCAAGGGCTGCCAGGCCCTAAGTTATTTTGAAATTTTTCAGCAATGTTTATTAAAGGTACTTGTTGATGATATGTATATATTTATCCTACTGCTTTTAGACTTATCAGTATACCCTGTGTGGTAATATATGTATAGAACTTACTTTTTGCATGACTTCAGTCATATGTTTTTTGATATCTATTTGAACGCTACAACCAACCGACTGCATATGCCACAGGCATATACTACATGTAATTTTTCACATTAATGAAAAGTTACGATTTTTCCTCGGGGAAAAAAAACACATTTGGAAACTGATGTGGTCATGATTGAAAATTTTAAAATTTTTATGGTTAATAGCCTAGAAGCATCTTTTAACTTGGGACAATATTTGTAGAAGAGGATTTGAAGGGCCCTCCCTTTGTTTTCTTTGTCAAGAAGCACAAGAAATAGCAGAACATATATTCCTTTCATGCACCTTTTCAACAAAGGTATGGGAACTCTTAATAAAACTCTTGGTCATCCGCTTTCTCATTTTCAATATATGATTTATGTGCTTCATCAATGGTCTACTACTCAGTTCAATAATGCCATAGTTAATGAAGAGTGGAGCTTAATTTTCAGTTTTATCTTATTGAACTTATGGAAGGAATGGAATAACCAAATTTTCGATATAAGGAGAAAATATCGGGTTTACTGAAGGATAATATTTTGGACAATTTAAGGGAGACTATATTATAAGCTACTTTGTCCTTGATGGATTGGGAAGAAAATGAAGAGGAAACACTAATCCTTCGCAACTTGAATTTGGAAGGCAACATGAAGTTTTCTCTGTCAAACACTAATGTGAAATATTTAATAGTTGTGAATTCTTGTTACTGGCCTCCCCCGACCAATTTTATAAAATAAATTTTTGATGGAGCATCGAAGGGGAACCCATGGCCTGCAAGTTTTAGGGGAATATTTAGGGGTGACAACTTAGTCCCCTTAAGAGTCTTCATTGTAGAATGTGGTATTGCAACAAGAAATCTTATCAAGTTCCTTGTTGCTGAGAGAACATTACAAATTATAATTCACCAAGGTTTTAAGTTACTATAGGTACATAGAGACTCTTTATTGGTAATACAATGTATTCAACAATTATTAAATGGACAAACAACCTCCAAAATCATTCACAGTTGGATACTTGAAGCAGTCATGGCTAATATTGCAAAATGTTAGATCTTTTTTTACTATGTCCTCGTAGAACACACAAAATGGGCGGGCAGTGACATCACAAATTACCTAGCCAACTTGGGTTATTCGATGGTAGTTCTGGATATGGAAAAACCATGGCCAATTCTTGAATGGGACAAGGACAACTTAGCCATAATGACACTTCTAGAGAAGGATAAAAAACTCTGAAGCGGAGATTCCCCGATGGGGGTGACATCAAGTTCATAATTTAATGTGGGTGGGAATGTATGTTGTTAAGGACACATGTCTATCCAAAGGTGACACATGGAACAATAATGGTATCTTAGGTTTTGGCAGTATTTTCTCTTCAACAAGCAAGGGTAATGGGTGAAGGAATTCACCACTTGTTGTTTTGGCTTACTACAACGACTGTGGCTCACTTAGTTTTTGGTAGATTTTCCTTAGTGGCTATGAACAACTCGACCATGGGAGTGGAGGTAGCACACCCTCAACTCATTAATGGATCCTCGTAGATCCAAAGGAATATTTCCCTTAAGGAGTGTGCCACATTGAACACCTATCTAATCTCCGTCCTTC
The DNA here is from genome assembly GCA_000404065.3 of Pinus taeda. Taxonomy (NCBI): domain Eukaryota; kingdom Viridiplantae; phylum Streptophyta; class Pinopsida; order Pinales; family Pinaceae; genus Pinus; species Pinus taeda. The sequence continues at coordinate 23,016 of APFE031248528.1, forward strand.
AATGGAAAAGTAATGATTTATCGATATTATGCTACTTTTCCTCCTCGTATAGTTATAAATGGGTTGGTTTAGGCACAAGTTGGCAATTGTACGTAGTTCTGTATAGTAAAGTTGGTAAGTTTGTATGGTCTTTAGTTTCAGTCTATCATGTTATGTTCAACACAACTTGCTGCGTAAGGAGGGAATTGGGGTTATAAAATATTTATGCCCCAAAGAGGTTTGTAGTAAATGTTATTCATCCTATTCTTGCATAACACAACCTCAGGGCCTATCTTCGAATTGATGGTCGTGCTTCCATCAATGGTGCTCCAGGGCCTAGATTTCCTAGGTATTTGCTTCAATTATCTGATTCTGGTATGTGGGGTTAGGTACCCCGTAAAATTTTCGATTTGGTTTTAAAAATTCCTTCTTCTATGGCTCTTTGATGTCATAATGGGTACCATTTTGGTTTATGATACTTAATTCAGGGTTGTGTTGTCTCATGTTTATGTTTGTTAGAGAGGTGAGGTTCACACAGGATAATCCTTTATCATGGTATAATGTGGTTTGTCTGTCTCCGTCAGATTTTCCCTACCCATTTTCTCTTTCTCAATATGCTTACAAAATATGCTCGGAAGGTGAATCAATCTAGTTTCTATCTTCTATTCCCACTCCCAACCCCATTTTAGTTTCTTATATTTCATTCTAGTCACAAATACTCATAACTTCTCAAAGATTATCGAAATTCCAAGTCGATTTAGTCTTCTCTTTGGAGTTAGTCCTAACTCTCTTTGGTTTTGTGTTTCGAGGGGTTTTTTGTTGGTTTTGGTATTGTTAAGTACTATGTTTTGTGGGTTTCGGGGATGGCATAGCCCGCTATCGAAGCCCTCCACTTTTACATGTTATGAGTCTGGTTGGTCTGGTCCTAAGTCCAAAGGTTCCAAAAGTTGTTTTCATCTCTTAGATTCAATCTGCCCTAAGTTCATCATGCACTTCTTTGAGCGGCTATGCCACCTCGACAGAGAATGGAAAGTTGTAGATCAGGCTCTAACAACACTTCTATCTCTTAGCCCAAGTGATTTTTCAAATGGAATTCAGTGGAAAATTTGTTTCACACAATCACTCTGGAGATCATAAGGGAAATTTTCCAGCTTGAATCTCGTGAATTTGGTGACAAATCCTACTTATCAGACTTTGAAGTGGGTAATAAGGAATTCAAATGGATTGTCGATCCTGGAAATTTTAGTTAAAGAAGGTTACATTTCTTACATTTTGTTTCATGTTACTAATAACTGGACACCTTAATCCATTTGGTGATCCAGGACAAACAAGTGGATAATTACAGAATATTTATAGATCAGGAGGACCTAAAATGCCTCCTAAGGAGCTTTTAATATTGCCTAGATGAAATTTTCATACGTCTATAGAGGGTGGAGAAGAATGTTGTGTCAGACTCTGATTCTGACTCTAAGAATATCATTGACACTCCTATGGTGATAAATGTTCCACTAGTGAATATTGCTTCACCTCCTAACATTGCTCCACCAGCTAATGGAGCTCCCCTTTACCCAGTGGTTATCTCTAACTGAAGGTATTATCCTAGCAACTCATTCCGTTTTTGGCAAATCTTTTTAGTGTCGATTGCGTACCAGTGGTTTGGAGGACACTAAGACACCAACTTGGCGCACTCATGGTCACTTGTCAGCACTTTGGATGGAATTCTTAGTGTCATTTTGTTTTTTAGCTATGGTTGTGTTTTTTTATACTCAGAAGCTTTCCTCTTTAGAAACACTTTTTATAATTTTTTGAGCAAATGTCTTATAAGTCAATGATCGAGACTAATTAAGGTAGTCTTTTGGACCTGGGAGGTTTTCATGATCTTGATATTGATATATCTGGATAGAGGCTTTTTCACCACAAATTAGTAATGTTGATAATCATGTATGTATATAAAATCTTTTAATTAATCAAAATTTTTGTGCAAATTTACAAAAAAAAAACGTACACATTGAAATATTTTATTTATAACCCAAATTGAAACATCTTCCTCAAATTCAAAACTAGAAAATACCTTTTAATAAATTAATCTTCTAACATATAAAATTGATATAAAATTATTTACTTAAATATAATATTAAAATATTTTATTTAATAATAATATCTTTTAAATATTAATATTTTTAAAGGATGTAAATACTAAACAATGAAAAACTTACACATCTCAATTTCTATAAAATAGAAAATAGTTATACAACATTTTTTTTCCAAAAATATATATGATAAATAAATATTAAAAATATATAATTTATAATTAATTTAAAAATATTTTACATTTATTAAAATTATATTAAATAAAAATACATATATCCCTTAAAGTTAATTACAAAATACATACATATTTTTAAATTTAAAAACTTCACCTTACACATGTTTCATGTTGTATCGATGAAATAAATTTATGTTAAGAAATACATTTCATTATCACTGTATTATTGGTTAAGATACAATGTATGAGCTGTTTCAAATGATTTTTTATCGCATAAAGTTTGGCATATGACTTCGGTATTTTTTAATGATTTAAAGTATAAGCACTTTATTTTAACTTATTTTTAAATCTTTAAATTAATATAAACTTTTAAAAATGTTTAAATAACCGGAAACTATAGTTATTTGTATGTTTATGGAAAATTTTAAATCTAACCTGTTTTAATATTTGAAAGAGTATGTACTACTCCATTGCCCATATGGTCCAAAACATGATGACATCGATGTCGTATCTATGCAACGAATTTACGTTAAAAAATATTCCTTTCACATAATCCGTATACTGTGGTCTACACTGGATTTGAGATAACGCATTGTGGTTATCGAAATGACAATTAAAATGGTTTAAATATATAAAAACAATGTTTTATAATTGGTGTTTTTATTTTTATTTTTATATATCAAATTAATGTTATATATCGGAACCTAATTTTTATTTTTATTTTTTTTTTAAATATTTTATTTTTTTTAAATAATATTTTTTAGTGATTAAACAAATTTGATTAGTAAAGCTCCTTTCAAACTCATGTCTAATGAAATCATACAAAACTCATCCTAAAAGCTTTATGTAATAGCTAATGTCATGTAGTAAGAAATATTAAGGCAAACTTTTTCCACAACTTGAAGTGTAGGATTTGACTTTATGAACAAGGAAAACGTTGATCATTTAGGCTAAATGTTCATTAGATATTTTGCTTATGTACATATGACATGTACTAGTACAAGGTGTGAAAGTCATAGTTATCATTGTCGTTCCCACCGTCCTAGCTATATTGATTCAATGTACACTGGATATCAATAAAATACCCATTGTACAACATTTCTTTACTGTATCATGCCAGAAGATTTTATGAGAGAATGGTTCTAAGTTATCATCATTGCATAATAAAACTTTCAATAAAAAATAAAATATTAAAAAAATAAATGAATTTAGTTTTGTAATATTAAAATTATACATACCAAATATATATTCTGTAGTCAGTGTTAGAAGATTACTTTCATGCTTTTTAGAATAAGAGTTCATATATACTTTGCAGATAGCTTTTGAAGGATCGTTTTCTTGCTCTTAGAATCATTTGAATTTCAATACTCTATTTTATAGCAGCAAGGTGTTTAGGATAGATTCATAATGGTAGAATGATTAGCATAAGATGATTTAGAATGATACTTAATATAGGTATGACCTTGTAGATTAGTCTAGCAATAGCTTAACCTCCACTTATTAATTTGTATAAATATAACTCTAATCTAATAGGAACCTAGATAACAACGAAAATCCCAAAACAATTATAACCATCATCTTACAAACTAAAGGAAAGGCTTCTAGCATATATAGTGCACTTGCACTTCATAAGTTTACCAACTTCAGTCAATAATTTATGCTTGCAATTTAAGAACGCTAAATTGACCAAACACCATCCAACTACCTCCAACACTGGTAGAAGCACCACCAAGATATATAGCAACATATCTAAGGATTCAAAGACATATAGAAGCACATGAAACACCTGTAGCAACACTCCAACCACCTGTAGCAACAACATCTTCAACATGTCTAGCAACATGTCTAGAATCCATCTCTACTCAACCTCCACATCACCTCCACTAAGTCATGCCACAACCAAGTTGACATCAATGCCAACTAATAGGACCACCAAGCCAAACATTCATCACACATGAATATGACAAGAAATACCATGAACATGTTGAGATAAATGCCAACACTACAATGCTAACAAGCTCCCCCTTTGACATTGATTTCAACCTCAATCTGATCTCCAACAACTATGGTCGATCTCCATACACTTTCCAAAGTTGAAGCGAAAACTTTGAAGTTGATCTCTATCCATCCAAATTCTCTCCCCATTTTACATCAATCAAAAAGGGGCCATACCAACACTAAAGACAATGCTAATAATGTTTGGATGAGAGAAGTGCTCCTCTTACCATACTCAATACCATACTGATGCAACCCAAAGAAGTATCCCCTATAAGATAAGCATGTGAAGAAAGAAACTCAACCGCTAAACATGTCTCTAGCCACTATCATGAAATCTTTTAAATTGAACATGCTCCCCATAAGCATGTAATGAAGCTGTAATCACAACCTCCCTTTTTTTGTAGCAACACATTTAACCACTGCAATAAGACTCCTTGCCAATTGCAAGAGATTACTACTCATCAAACATGAATCCAATTGACTTTGAACAAGATATACAATGAATTACAATACATATATGATGCTTTATGGAGCAAATACATGGTTGTGACATGTACATACGACTGACATATGACTTCTCTATAAGCACACCTAACACCAACTATGACTCTATGGACCCAACTTTACATTATGCACCCAATGTAATGGGGCCACATCAATGATATACAAAATGAAACATGACTTGGACACCCAATGACCCATACATAGCCAATGAAAAATCATACTTGACACCATGGGTATCTCCATGAGCAATATGCCAACAAGGTAGAACAATAAAGGTACATGGCTATTACATTTCCACATAGATGTGCTCTCCTCTATTCATGCCCAAAATATGAAATAACACGAGTAGATGGCATCAATGAGAAAAGTTATATCCTCCATAAAATAGTAGTAATAAAAATGAAATACATGGCATGTGCATCAAAACATAAGCCCTACATGAGAAATGACATAAGATCTGAATATGCAATAGAAACAAGAAAAATACTATCCAATCCACATGCTACTCCATGGCCACCCAAAACCTCAGCCATCACCATCCCAACAATGAAGATCCTACAAGAAGATCATAAAATCCACTAGAAACCACCATGCTCCACATAGGTACAACAATAAAACCATCTAATAGCAGCAACATGTCAATATGTCATAGGAGCAGCAACAAATACATATCCTCATCATGAGCAACAACATTCTCTCCCTATATAAGCGTCCATATAAATCAACATGAGTTTCCACATATGAATATCCAACACATGACAAGTAGCATTATGCTCTTTCTCCATGCAATAGCAACATATAATTCAGCCATCTAATACATATCAACAACATGCATGATTCATCTAGAAATGAAAAGATAAGAAATACGGTATGTACTATAGATGAGCCAACTCTAACACATCATTAGATCTCCATGTAAGCAACAAGTATAATAAAGCATGTCATAACTATCATCTAGAAATAAGAACACTAGTATCATGCCAATTTTTCCATGCAACTATACTATCTCATCCAACTAATAATGTGTGGCAACAACAATAAAATTCATCCTACATCAAGTCAATGTCAAATATATGCACAGCGAGATTCTCAATGCTAATGCTCTGTAGGTCCATTAGGAAGCACAAATTCTCCCCCTGAATGTGAGATCCTCCATTACACAACTACATGGATGACATATCTTCATTAGCATCAATAGAAACCAAACATATAACTGCCCCAAAACTATCAACAGATGTACATGATTGATCCAACTAAAATCAAATTGAAATGGAAATAGATCAGAAATGAAAATTCACTTCAAACCTCATGAAACCCCCCTAAACATAATAAACCTCATGAGAATATTGACCCCGTGGACCTAAATATGCATGGATGAACTAGATCAAAAAACTCAGTATTGCTGGTACTCTTGAAGCTGCCAACACTCCCCTTAAGACCATGCCAATCTCATGTATACTATTGTAGTCAAGTAGATCTAACAGTAAAGAATGGACTACAATCGGGAATAATTTCATCTACTATGAATCTAATGAGGAAGAGTACTCTCTTGGTCTCTTCTTAATTTTAACTCTTCCCTTACACACATACACACATTATACAGTGTCTTGACTCCCTTGGTAATCACTCTCTTTGATAATACCAAATATTGAGTCTTTTCTCTAGCTTGGTAATCAGCCATATCTAGTCTACAATCTTGTATCCATGCAGTTTCAATCTGTATCCCAAATATCTAAGGCTCCCGTCTATATGATTTAGTGTCAACGGAAACCTTTGTAACACAAAGTTTATTTCATGGGGGGAGCATTCAAAGACTATTATAGAGGATTCAGAGTTGTTAATGGCCATGCCTGTAGCCGTTTTGAAGAGATCGATCGTGTTCTGGATGGTAGTGAGGTCACCGATTCCTCTGTTTAGAAACATAAGAACATAATGCACAAAGAGGAGGTGAGTTAAAGTACAATCCTCCAATAATCTGATTCGAGAGAGTCTACTTCTGTGATGCATGTCCTTGAGCAATCTGCTAAGGCCTTCCATGACAAGAAGAAAGAGTAGGGGTGACAAGGGGCATCCTTTTCTGAGGCCCCTTTCAGAACCAAAGAAGGGTGAGGCTGCCCCATTGACCAGTACATTGAAGGATACATTGGTGATGCAAAACATGATCCATTTGATAAATCCAATAGAAAAGCCTAGATGGGTAAGGAGCATTCTGAGGTATAACCAGCTTACCCTATCAAAAGCTTTGGAGAGATCAACTTTGGGATCATGCCTTTGATATTTTTAGATTGAATGGAGTGCAACACCTCCTGAACTGATCTGATGGCTTTGTGAATCTGTCTATCTGTTAGGAAAGCAAATTGTTTAGGGGATATGTGGGCATATAGTATGGGGCAGATGCAATTGGCTATGATTTTGGAAAAGATTTTATATAGCCAGTTGCAAAGGGAGATGGGACAAAAGTCATTATAGGATGATGGGTTGTCAGACGTGGGAATGAGTGCTACGAAGGTCGTGTTTATGGGCCCATGCATGCGCCCGGATTTCCTGCACTCCTCTATGACCTTGAGTAGTTCATTCCCTAGAACCTTAAAGAAATCCAAGTAGAATTCGACCGACCATCCATTTGGACCAGGGTTCTTATCCCTTTTGAACCATTTTAGTGTGGCCTCAAGCTCCCCCATTGTAACTTTGCTATTAAGATGCTCGGCTTCCTCCATACCTGTGAACCGAGGGAATATTTGCGCTACTCAGATGACCTCAACAAGGGTAGCATTAGGAGGGTTCTGGTAGACCTGCTTAAAGTGTGAGGTGACCAATGAAGCCAAATGGGGGAAAGTGTCAACCTCTACTCCTTGCTCATTTGTCAATTTCCAAATGGTATTTATGGCCCTCCTTCCGTTTGAAAATTTATGATAAAACTTTGTATTGTCATCCCCTTCTCTCAACCAAATAGGCTGACTTCTCAATCGCCATGTTTCCTCTTTATCCTTGAGAATTTTCCCTCTTAGAGCTGTTAGATCTACAAGCTTGTCCTTGAGCTTGGGCGTAGGGGAGGTGTCTCCACTATTTTCCTTAAGGTTGACCATCTCCTTTTCAATTTCATTCACTTGGTGTTCATCATCACATCTCTTATTATGAGCCCAAATCTTGGAAATCTTCTTTAGTTCCTTTAGATTGGCCATGAATCCCTCAATGATGTCTCCATTTTTGTCCAGTGGGTGGGCCTTCCAAAAGTCTGTCACAAGAATGGTGTAAGAGATGTCATTCAACCATGAGGAGTTGAATTTGAAGGGAGCTCTAGATTTATTGATGTTGTCTAGATTTCAAGATGGATAGGAAAATGGTCTGAGAGTTTACCAGATCCCACCCATTGGCGATAAGTGTACCCTTGCTCCAAAAGATGTTCCTTGATGAGGAATCGGTCTAGTCTCCTTGCAAGGCTGGCCTCCCCAATTGTTTCGCTGCTCCAAGTGAGGGCTAGTTTTGCCACAGGAATGTCAATGAGATCATGAGAGTCGAGGAGCTGCTCAAAATATCCCACTAGGGGGTCGGTCTGTGCTTGAAGACCCCAAGATTCTGAGAATCCTAGGGAAAAATTTAGATATCTGCCTATGATAAGATTGTCTGCCTGGAAAATGTTGGTTCCCAGGATCCTCTCCCATAAGTTCTCTCTATGGTGGTAGGGTCCATAAATGTTCAACATTCTAATCTTTGCTCCCAACTCTGACGAGTATATGTCAGCCCCTAAGAACCATATGCCTCCCTAGGCTCCCAGGAGTTTGATAGAGTGAAGGTTGAAAACTAGGGCTATGCCATCTCATCATCCATTAACATCCAAGGCATGGAATTGCCAACTTGGGAGCATGGATTCTAGAAGAGGTGTTATGATAGCAGCTGCACCGAGGGTTTCCTAAAGAAGAACTAAATCACCTGGCTCCTTCCAAAGGAGTCTCCTCAGTGCTAGTTTTTTATTGGGACTAGTTATCCCTCTGCAATTGAAGGAGATAACCTTCATGGGGGAAACACCGGAGGAGGGATCTGTGCTCTAAGGACCTTATCTAGAGAAAGCTGTTTCCAAGAGACCACCTCCAATCCTGCCTTCTGTTTTTCTTTGGACAAAGAGGACGGTCTACCTTGGGTGGGCTTCAAGGCAGAGGAGTAAGGAGAAATGCAAAGGCCGATGGCATCCGACATAGATGCTCGGGTGTGAGAGCGGAGATGGTAGCGATGAGGTTCAGGGGAAATCCCAGGGATGAGGATCTCATGTGTCGAGTGATTGGTTAGTGGCTCGGCAAGGGGATGGAGATCCAATTGTGAAATGAGGGGGCTGATCCGGTGGCTTGTGTAATGGGCAGAGTCTGGATTCGGCCCAAGATGCAGAGGACTAGATGAAGGTGCAGATGAAAAATTAATGGTTGCAGAGAGTAAGGTAGGACAAGACATAACCGAAGAAAGTGCTCCTCCAGGGGCCGCCTTAGACCCGATAAGAGGAGGTGAAACCTCCAAATGTTAGATACAAAAAGAAATAATTTACGTTTCACACTTTCTTGCTATACCTTGAGATTTGCAGTAGAAAGAACCAATTTCATTGGAGAAATCATTCTGAAAAAAAATGCAAATTTCATCCAACAAACCCCATATCTACTCTCCAGCAAGAAAGTTGCAACCAAGAGTCCCACTCTGACACCAATTGTTGTAAACTAGATCACTATGTGGGGGGGGGGGGAGGGGGGGGGGGGGGGGGGGGGGGGGGGGGGGGGGGGGGGGCGCGGGGGAAGCCGCCATGACCAATAAGCCTCAACCAATTCCTTATGAACTATCCAACCAACATTGGATTGAGAAAACTACTCACTTATATTGATTTTACGGAGTCCTCCAACTCCACTCCTCTATGTGGTTCTCGTTTCAAAATATTTTAGTCTGGAATCGAAAATAGCTCAACATGAGCACTAAAGAAGCATATCATTAAAGCACACATTTGAAATTCAAGACTACACCAAAACGGTATCATAATCTCATCAAACACTTCTCCAATCCACACTTCATCGTCTCACTCACTAGACAAGCATGATGGCTAAAAAATATTTTGGTTACTGCTGCAACACCTACAAACTGCTTTACAAAATATGTATTAGACAACTCACACAACTTTCATATAATCCTCCAAAATCACACTCACTCCACACACAAGATAATCAACCATACTTTCATTGAGATTCTTCCAATATATGGACCAACTGAGGTGCTCAACTCAATAATTACTAAGAACTACTAGGCTTCACAACTTTTTTCATATGCTTGATTTGATGTAGATTCAGCTCATTGACTTGATCAAGCCACTAACTCCACTTTCCTTTTGATATTTTCAATTTTGATTAGCTTCTAGAGGCCCCACTAACTTTTCCGGCCATATGCCAAAATGTTTTGATTAGGGATGTTGCTATAATACCAAAATTAGCTGAGTTGCATGAGGAATATGGAGAAAAACTTGTGCAAAGGTTTGGTCATACACACAACACTAACAAAAACTAGATTGGATCTCCTCAGCTACTCCCACAGGCCGACCTTCGAGTAACTATAAAGTTTGAGTCACTCCCATGACTCACCATCCATGCGACTAGGTAGAAGATGAAGGTAAAACACAACCAAGTCAGCTCAAAGCTTTGCCAAACTTTAGGAACATCTTCATCAACTCTGAAACATAGCTACATGCCTCTGTGACAAGTATGCAACTGATGACATAGGTGAGGGAATCATGCAACAAGTTAGTGGCAAGCAGTCCCTAGTCTTCCAACCTCATCACCAAGAACAACACCTCCAACTCCTCAACCAACAATGATAACCTATCTAAACACCTCCAACAACTGTAGCAACATCTCTAACTCTTGTAGCAACATCTCCAACTCTTGCAACAACAACATCATGTCATCCAACTACCTCCAACACTGGTAGAAGAACATCCAACATATGTAGCAACATATCCAATGCTTCCAACACATGAGTAAGCATATGCAACACTTGTAGCAACACTCCAACCACCCGCAACAACAACTTCGTCAACATGTGTAGAAACATGTCTACAATCCATCTCTACTGAGCCTCCAAATCACCTCCACTAAGCCATCCTGCAACCAAGTCGACATCAATGCTAACCAATAATACCACCAAGCCAAACATCCATCACACATACATATGACAAGTAGCACCATGACCCTATTGAAATGAATGCCAACACTATAATGGCAACACAATTTCTTTTAGTTTTATTCAAAGTTCAGAAAAAAAAAAAGAAAAAAAAAGTTAAAAACCTTATATAATAAAAAAAAATTACTATTGATTTTACTAGTAAAATTTTTCACAATCTCTATTCTTATTTAGATTTAATTAAAATTAAGAAAAAAAACAAAAAAATAAATACTTACCTTAAATCCTTGGTTCGTCTTGCTTATGTGACTACAAAATTTCACCTTAAGGTTTAGCTCCCTCTACCATTTCACAATTAGGGTTTTTAAATTTAGGCATTTTAGATTTAATCGGTTTGTGTACTTACTATATATATGAGGTTTGACATGTAAAGTAGGGGGATCACTTATTGAATTAGATCCAAACCTTGTTGGCCCTGTTCGTTTAAAAAAAATTGGTGTATGTTTCACGGTGTGCTAGTGTAATATAACGCACAGGTGCACCCTGTGTAATACAATGCATGGTGTATTATAACGCTATCGGCTCTGTCCAGTCTATTTATCGGTTCTCCTAATGTAATATAATGCACTTGCATGCCTCTGCTAAATAGCACCGTTAATTCATTGTGGTGCTTTTATTATTACAAATCTCACTGTCATAATTTAAAATTATTTAAAAGAAATAATTTTCACTAGCGCTGCTGAATAATTAAACACCCAGTGTGTTTAATGGCTTAAAGACACCAGTGCATTGATTCAAATAAATGCATTGGTTACGAGAGCTCTTTTTCCCTGAAAATTATTTGATTTATGTATAAATATATTTAATTGTTTATATATTGAATGGTATAGGTTGTATATTGATAAAAGATGTCTAAGAAGGTATCAAGTAATAAAAATATTGATCGACATAATGATAACACATAAAAAATAACAGATAAGGCAAGTTCTTTTTAGCTATTTACAAAATTAATATGTTTGAACTATATGTAAGTTTAACTAATATGTATTGGTTACCATGTGCCGTTCATAGCCACCAAATGAAGATGGTCGATATGATTATTTCTAATATAAGTGCATGAGCATAAAAGCTTGATAGAAAAATTACAGAATGATAAATCAAGTGAATGAAAAAAAGACTATTCATTATGGGTTTTTATTTTTATTTTATTTTCATTAATAATATACTTAAGAATATTAGATAGCATATTTCAAACAATCTATTAATTCATATATGTTTAATGTTCTATAGAGAGTAACAACAAAGGAAAACATCAATGTCATTCTCAGAAAAGAAAAATTATAGAACATGTAAATGATAAAGAATTGGTCCTTAGCTCATCTGGAGTGGTGTTGGAGGTTAATGAAAGGGGGATTTTTTTTTACAAAACTATGAGGGATATAGTGGAACAAACATATATACGTACTTTCCACTTATAATACAAAAATCAATTCAATAATTCCAAGAACCAAATTATATCTAAACTACAAGAAGCATTTCTAGAATAATGGTCAATGAGACATGTCAAATTTGCAATAGAAAAAACACACAACAACAAAAAATATCATTCATAAACCAATATTCATAATTAAAATGATTTTCTAGAAGTATATGTATATATTACTACAAGCCATTCATTTATTAATATCAATTTTGTTATATTTAGTTTTTATAAATCAATATAAAAATAGTTTATTACTTTTTTTAGTAAGATTATGAAAATCCCAAAGGATCGATGAGCTTATATGCAAAACATTCAAGTAAGAATGTCCAAAAAAGTGTACAAGGAGATGGTCAAAGAAATGGACATAATTGCATCACTAGAGGAGCCATCTCAACAACAACGTGCTTCAAATGTATGCAATCATGATTGACTTTGTACATATAAGAAAATAATCTAGAATTAAATATTAATTTTCAAATATTTTCTTACAGAAAAGAAAACAAATGGAACTCATTCAACATATAAATTAGGATGAAAAAGAAGAAAATAGTTGATATCAAAATTTGTGAGTAATTGATAATATTTCCTTATAACAACCCAAGGTTTTATTTTTGTATATTTTAAATTGTTTTACAGCAACCATCCTTGAATGTCTTCAAATGGGTGCTAACATAAAAATAAGAGCCATCAAAAGAATTGATTGGCATTGGGTTAAATATGGGTTGTGAGTATATGTTGGAATATCAAAAATTAATTTTGGAATTTGTAAGTATCTATGTTGTGTTACTTCTCTAAGTTTATAATTAATAGAACAAAAAAAACCTTTATATTAAACCTATTATTTATAATGGGGTTTAAAACATACAGGAAACAAAGTATGGAACTACGTCAGCAGAAGACTTGCTGCAATAAGGTACTTGACTTGGTTTTGAAATCATGAGTACAATTTATGAGTCACTTCTTGCTATGGTACATTGTTATTCAATTTGCATTGATGTATATAATTTATTTCAATTTTCATTATTCTCAACAATGTAGATGCACTCATTACACTTGATTTTTATGTTTGCAGATGGAACAAGATTAGGAATTTGAAAATAATTGATGAAATCAACAAAACATTCATCCAAATAACCTAAGTCATGGAAGTAACTCGAGCATTGATAACAGTTCCAACGAAAAATGATGATATATTTGGATATCAATGCAACCAGTTGTATTTTTTGAAATATTTTTTCTGTGAAAATTAAACATTTTGTTTAATGTAATGGACATAAGTGTCCAAATTGAAAGAGAAGGGATTACCAATAACAATCCCATTTTGTATGACAAAGAGCCTCTTATCAATATTCTATTATGTTATCCAATGTTTCTTTGAAATGTTACACCACTGATTAAATATATGGATGATTAAATATTATAATGAAGAGATTCGAAATATGATAGTATAACAAATTCAACCAAACATCACATACAAATGCATTGATCAATTTTTAATTTATTTGAATACTGTTATAAGATATATGTCAATTTTTCGAAGAATAACAGATTTAAAAGATTACAATAATTTCACTGTCATAGGTCAATGTTTCAAAAAAAGAGAAAATCTCATACAAAAAATTGGTGCGTCCATAACATAAACACACACTACTGCGTTATCTTATATAAAAGTGTCGTGATGACATAATTTTTGCATAACCAATGCCTTTTGAGAAAATGACAGCACCAGGGTGTTTAGTTCTTCAAACACCAATATTGTTAGCAATTAATTCCCCGATGCATTGTAATTCTTAAAGCACCAGTGCTTTCATAGAACTAACGCCCTAGTGCTACAAAATATTATTTCCAGCCCCGAAGCATTATTAAAATTAACAATAATGATTCTTTTATATCCTTAGCACATCGATGTGTGTATACATATCATATGCATTAGTGTTGCGAGTTTAAATAAAAGCACTGGGTCTGCAATATTTTTTTGCCTACCTCGGTGTCATTCCTTAAAAGAATGCTCCAGGGCATTTTTTGATATATATGCACTGGGGCAATATACATTTCAAGCGTTGATGTTCTTTGCATTCAATGCCTCAATGCTTTTCGTTATGTATGTAGCCCCGGTGCTTTTATATCTGTAACTCACCGGTGCTACTTGTTCCATGAAATGCACCGCTAAATAAAAACATCCACTAAAAGCTCTTACCACCCAGATTTTTTCAGTTGTGATGAAGTTTCATTAGAATCTCCACTAAAACATCTGTGATCAGAAACAAATGTTTTAGCAGATGTTTTTTTGACATTTTTTTCCAATTTTACAACACTAAAAACCTTCATTATAACCTCCGCTAGAAGGTATTTTCCTTGTAGTGTATTCTTCTCCTCATCCTCTTCAGCCACCTCTTCCTCTAAAAGAATCCTGCGCCTGATTCTTCTCTTTTTATGCAAGGCACAAAACTTCTTCAGGAGATTGAACAGTTGTCTTCTTCTCCCCAAAATCCTCCTCTCTTTCGGTAAACTTCTTGACAAGAGATTCAAAGGAAATCTCATTAGATTTCCACTAGCTTGTAATGACTCAAGATAATGGGAATAAGTGGGACACAGTACGTTGGAAAAATTTGTTTGAGGAACATCCATTTTAACACCAATGGAATCTATATAATGCATAATGGATCTTATTTCAGAGGCTAAGGCAAGGGGATCATCATCTTTCAATTCCAAATTGAAAAACTTGATTGTTAGTTGGACTACTTCAAACTTAGAATGTGAGTCATATAATTCTTTCAGCTTCTTTAAAGCACCAAAAGCATATGTAAATGCATTAATATGATGACTCAGGTCTTCATTGACTAACGTTGAATCAAGGCACGTGACTTGCTTCTCTTGTTCTCCCATATGGCATCCTCTTTGTTTGAAGTGGGATTCTCAGGAGGATTGCCTCCTTCTCCTTCAGAAACTCCTTTCTACAACTCATTAAAAATTGGAGTATGATTTATCTTCTTGGACCATTCATGATAGTTCTCTTTTCCAGAGAAAACTAAAACTATGGAGATGAGTAAATACATCATCACAAATGACATTCTACCTTTGATTTCCTAAACAATCACAACCTTTTTTAATATCTTATATTTAAATAAAAAACTAATTTAATATGTAAAAATAAAAACTTCATTATTTTAATACTTTAATGTGGCATACATCTATGCCTATAATCTATCACCACTCATAAATATCATTGCTCCATACATATACCATATGGCCTTCAAAAAGGAACAAACACATTTTCATATGCATGGCCATAGCATATAACAATAAACATTATACCACGACCTTCAAAAAAACATATGCGTAATTTGAAAACAACATTGGAATTCAATATAATATATGCATTTCAAACTATTCAATACCATATCTTTGGAATATAATACATAGCAGGTTGCGATGCATAATTTTCATACAAGTCAAACGATAGGAAACACTAGAGTTTTAATGCTCCTCCAAATGTATCAAGTGCACATGCAATGTGCCTATAAATAAGTATGCCTAACGTGTGGGCAAGTCTGATAGAGTATTAATGAACAACTTGCACCACATTCTTAATGCATAGCTCACACACAGTTTAATGCATAGGTCACACCACGGTGTTAATGCACAGTTTGCACATGGTC
Source organism: Pinus taeda (assembly GCA_000404065.3). Lineage (NCBI taxonomy): Eukaryota > Viridiplantae > Streptophyta > Pinopsida > Pinales > Pinaceae > Pinus > Pinus taeda. Next base: position 39,049 of record APFE031248528.1, read on the forward strand.
TTAATGCACAACTCAATTTCGACAAGCATTTCGACCAAGATTGCAGAACTCAATGCAGCGGTCCAGTAACAGTCTTTGAAAGTCTTCAACACAACGTTCCAATGATACCTCACACATATACACCATTGAAAGTAACAGTGACGACCCTTTCAACACAACAACAAACCAGTTTGCATCCAGAGATTTGATGTTTCAAGAATCGATGTAGAGGGACAGAGTATTTTCATTAATGAATGGACAAAGGATACAAAGAATAATGATGGGGAATAACAAGAGTTGCATAGCTAAATTGGACCCCGAAGCTCTGATACTATCTAAGGCCAAGTTTGTAACTTCAAAGGAATTTTTTTTTGTAATAAAAGAAAATATGGATATATACAAGGAGAGGGAGACTATTGGGATTCATCTTCCAATGTTTTTATATTTTTCTATTTACAATATTTACGCTAGTTTCCCAATCTCTTAGATTAGGTGTCAACAAAATGTTCACACTCATTTGCGAAGACTACAACATTTTCTCCACCCTAGGCCTTATATTTCTTTTAACCTTTTATTATTTTTTAATTGAGACAACATATAAATGTTTATAAACAAATACTTACACCACTACAACATCTCCCCCATACTAGACTTTAGAGCACCTATCAATACAATAAAAGGAAAAGGAAATAACCATTTTAACTACTCAAGTTTTAATGATTCCTGGCTCAAGATAATATATGAATATTTTCAGCATGATAGATGGCGAAGGCTAGGAATATCGTGGAGAGAAGCGAAGATGGAACATAGTATAAAATTAAATAGATCTTCAGGGACCTCAAGGAATTGCATAATTGAATTAAATGTGATAATCCATCCCCTGTATTGTATATCAGAAAAGATCATAATGATGGATTTCTCCCATGGCATCTTGGTTCATTTTGGTTCGGCATTAATAGCCATATCCTAGAAATATAACAAAAATCAAGAGCTTCTAAAATATATAGGTGAAGTAACATCTTGGAAATGAGATCATGTAGGTGGTATATTTAGAGCACTACTAAATAGGTTAGCTTCAATGGAAACTTCTCTCTCACAACCTATTGATTAGGATCATGAGAGGATGAATCAACTACTAGAGAAGTTGACAAAAATAGTGATGACAATGTTGGACTTAATGAAGTGCCATTGTGACTTGGAAGGTCAAGAGAAGGAGGAACCATTATCTGTAACGAACAAACAATTGAATGGTTGCATAAGAAAATGGAGAAAATACATGCGATTATGGAGGAAGAGATAGTATTTATGAACATTAGACTATCTAGATTGGAAGTAGATATGAAAAAGGGTGCTAGGAATAATCAAAAGGACCTAGAAAACAAAGAAGCTCAACTATGAAAAAAGATTCACAAAGTAGATGAGGAAGGTCTTCCAGTGTACAATGTTACTGAAGAGTTTGAGAAGATAATTTTGAAGTAGGGCCATCAAAATCAAGATAATTCCCCAAACTTTGTAGATGATTTGCATGGTTGCCCTTTTTTAGGTGTTTTTTGGAAAGTGTATGGAATATTTTAGCTTAGAATAGTGGTTAGAAGATCTCACAAAGGCAGGAGACAACTTTTTTGGATGTTAATGAATAGTGAAGCAAAAAAAAAAAAAAAAAAAAAAAAAAAAAAAGCTATAAAGGTATTGACTTGTTCACTAGATTATCTTTGTAATATAAAAATCCTACCCATTTCATGAAAAAAAAAAGCACCAACAAAATTGTGTTAACCATTAAATTTTTCTATTGTGAAAGAGAGAGAAAATATATTGATATATTTTACTTAATGTACACATTGAAATAAAATGGATTTTGATTGATCTATAATCACATTATTAGGAAACATTAATGTTTTAGGATAAGCTTCCACAGTGCTTTGGACTAAACCAGAATCGATCCCAGCTCTTGTTCCACAATCACCATTATTAACCCTCGAAGTATTATACTCAAGGTTTGATAGAGTTTTTACCATAATATGAGTGTCCCAAAACGGAGACCAAGTTCCCCCTCCCCCTCTTTCAAGAATATTATTTTTGGCTCCATGGCAAGGTCGACCAAAGGAGAGAAGACTAAACCATTGTCCTCAAACATAATGATTTTAGGGGCTAAATGGCAAGCCACTCTTAAAGGAAGATGTATACCTAAAGCTACTTAGAACCCTACTTTTGGCATCCCACCCCATTGCTTGGGGGATCATTGTAAAAGGCTAAAAGGTCATGCCTTTATTTGAAAATTTATAGGAAGTTGGCCTACAAAAAGAGAATTGGAGCGATGGATTTCACAGAAATTGCAACTAAAGGGGGAAGTTGATCTCTATCTGGCACCAAAATTATTTTTCACAGAAGTTCTTTCCCAATTGGAAGATAAATATAAAATTTTTGAAGGGGGGCCTTAATTTTACAATAATGTAAGGTTGTACATTTCGAATTGGGAAGAATGTTTCAACCTTGATAAAGAGGAATTTCTATCTACACCTATTTAGATAAGGTTGTACTCCCTACTAGTTGATTTTCGAATCCTAAAAATACTAGAGGACATTTGGAATGTACTGGGGTGCTTTGTCAAAGTCTCAGAAGTAACAAAGCAAGGCCAAAACATGTCCTATGCTCACTTATGCATATATATGAATATATCTCAGCCCTTGCTGGAGTCCATTAATCTAAATTACCAAGGGGAAATCTGGCCCCAACTAATTGACTATGAGCATGTTTCTTTCTGTTGTCAAATTTTCCATGAACATGAAAACTTATTTTGATATTTCCCAAGTCGAAGGAAGGAACCAGATAGTGTGGGATTGGTTGGAGATGAAAGCTTCACCAAAGTAATCTCCTGTAGAAGAAATTAAAGAATGTGCATTAGCATCAATTTGCAAATACCACCTGGGAAAAATAGTTTCAAAACCCTAGCAGTAATGGAAAAAGATCCACCAGAGGAAACACCAAATGATATACAAATGGTTGAACAAAGCCATAATGTGAAGGAAAAGAAAATGAAGCAACCTGTGAAGAAAAAGACTCAAGAGGATGCAAAGGGGGTTATTGAGAAAATCAATGTTACTAATTTATTAAACATCGAGGAGGTTTCTCATTTGACAAGATAGAGTTATGATTCCTTGTACAGGGAAGAAAACTTGCTAGTTGATCTCCTCGATGACTGCATGGAGAGGGACTTGGTGAATTTGTTGGAGGAGAAATGAGAATAATATGTGAAGGCCTTTTTCGCATGAAAAACCTAGAAATGCAAGCAATATTTAAATGGACGTGTCATACATTCTATAGAGAAATTTCTAGAGAAAAGTAAAGATATTGTAGTCAAATAAATGGTTAAAGAGGAGAAAAAAGGGGAAGAAAAACTAAGAAAGACTCTCCACAAGAGACGAGAGATGTCCTAGTAAATTCTGGACAAGCTATCGCACTCGAGGATTACCATCGTGTAGCTCCAGAACCTTCCCAATGAAGATCCTCACATGGAATATTTGAGGCCTTAATAGAAAGGGTAAGAACATTTATGTACAAGAACGAATAAAGAAAGAGAGGTTGAAAATCCTAATTTTGCAATAAATTAAGCTAGCATGGGAAAAAATGGGAAAAAATTGTGATTTTTGTTGGAAGGGCTGCCAATTTATGGAAATTGATGCTCAAGGAAACTCTAAGGAATTGGCCATCTTATGTAACCTTGGGGATATTTTTTTCCAGGTTTGGGTGGCAAGTTCCAAAATTTTAATTGGGATATTTAGATAGTTGGGTACAAAAGTCTTGGTCATTTTATTAGCGGTATAAGGTTCTATAATATCAATAAAAAATCTATATTTTTAACTCAATTGTTGTACCAAAGATCATGTTTTCCAGATCAATTTTGGATTGTCAGAGGATATTTTAACATAATAAGGTTGACCTTAGAGAAAGATGGGTCCTTAAGCATACTCGAACAAGTCTCAAAGGCTTTTAATACTCTCATTGAAAAAATTATGTTAATAGATATCACCAGAGTGAACAACAACTTTACTTGGAATAATAGAAGGGGAGAGCACCATTAGATAGCTAGCCACCTAGATTGATTCCCAATAGTGGAGGCAGTATTATGCATGGACATATTCATTAAAGCCATTATTTTTACCCATCTAGGGTTGGACCATTGCGCACACAAATTGGAAATAGAGGTTTTGATTGACATATCCTAACTTCATAGAGTGTGTCAAAGGTTGGTGGAAGGAAGGCTCCATACAAGGGTTCAATAGAATGCATTATTTTGAACTAAAGATACAAGCATTAAGAAGAAATATTAAAATCTAGAACGAACAACATTTTGGCAACATTTTTTAAGAAAAGCTAAGGTTGGAACAAAAAATGCAGGAATTGCAACAACCCATGATCCTTGAGTGGAAAACAATACTAGAATAATGACAACAACAAGAGGAATTGTTATGGAAACAAAAGTTTATGGTCCAGTGGCTAAAGGCAGGTTAACAAAACTCTAAGTTTTTCCATAACTCATCCTGCAAGAAAGTACAATAATATAACTTTTTCTATCATGGGTGTTGATGGTCAACACAAGATCCTACACTTAGAAATTGAGGCAGAATTAATACATCACTATAGGCATCTATTAATAGGAAATTATTCTCAAAGACAAGCCCAAATCAACAAGATACTAATAGGGATACCCCAAATTATCTCTAAGGAGCAAAACATAGCCTTGCAACAGATGATTTCTTTTCAGAAAGTGGAAGGAATTGTTATGGGCTTGCCAAAACTCAAGGCACTGAGATGGGATGGGTTTACCTCTAATATTTATCAATCATGCTAGTTTTTTTATGGGGAAGAAGATACACGAGCCAGTGGAGGAGTCCAAACAAACCCAATATTTATGGAGAGGGCTAAATGTGACTTTCATTACACTAGTGCGTAAACGTGTTCATTCAAAGGATCCCAATGGATTTCAGCCCATTGCCATATGCAATGTTATTTACAAAAAGTTTATACACGGTTAGAGTTAAACGTTTAAAATCTCTACTCTCCAGTCTCATTTCGCCAGAGTAAAAACGCTTGGTGGAAGGTAGGCAGATTATGGATGATATTCTTATTGCCTAGGAAATTATACATTCCCTCAAAGTAAAGAAGAATCCTAGTATGTTAATCAAATTAGATTTATCAAAATCTTATGATCGTCTTAGCTGGGATTACTTACTCCATATTTTATATGTTTTTGGGTTTTTTTTGGCGATGGACTTATTGGATTTTATCACTCATATCCTCTCCTTTATTTTCCATAATGGTTAATAGTTCCCCATCTTTCATTTCTAGGCCAGCAAGGGGATTAAGGCAAGGTGATCATTTATCTCCCTTCATATTTATCCTTACGATGGAAGGCCTGGGAATATTCCTCAGGAAATCATGCTTCAAAGGTATTGTCAAAGGACTGAAAGTATTTGGACATGATTTAAAAGTCACACATCAACAATTTGTTGATGATGTTTTTTTATTTAGCTTACCCTCACTATGCGAAGCAAAGAGTTTTCAAAAAATCATGCAAATATTTCTTGATGCTTCTGGTGCTATGATCAACGAATAGAAAACTAAGGTTTTTTTTTCAATTGTAAGGAATTTGTAGCTAATCATTTGACATGGATATTGGAATTCATAGGAGGCTATCTCCCAGTCCCATACTTGGGAGTACCATTGGTCATTTACCCGAGAAGACTTGCTTGTTGAAAAAAGCTAATAGAAAAATTGTTGAATAAAATACAAAAGCGTTTAAAGCCTTAAATTTTGCGAGGTGGTTAGTATTGATTAAATCGGTATCGCAGGCCATACCAATGTACCAAATCATAGTTATGCCACTACCCAAAGCTATAGGAGGTAATCTCAATGTGATTTGGTGTGAATTTATGTGGAGGGGATTTGATAAAGCAAAGAGATGGATGCTTTTTGGTTGGGATAAAATCATCTTACCTAAATCACAAGTGGGATTAGGGATTTGAGATCTAGACATCATGAACATTGTGCTTGGAAAAAAAATATGGTGGTAGTGGGTTAAAGGTGGAGACCAACTATGGATATAAATTTGGAATCACAAATATACTCAATTCTCAATGTCAGAGGATATATTATGAACCAATGACTCTATTGTTTAGTCAAGCCTATGGACTATGGGCACAAGAAAGTAGAGAAACGGTTAAATTTTTTTCTTTTTGGGAGGTGAAATATGAGGATATTTCCAATTTATGGGATGAAGCTTGGAAATAGATGCCATGACTTGATGCAACCACCGAATTGCAGGGGATTAAAATATACCTAGAAAACCTAGGTATGAGGAGAGTAAAGGGTTGCTTGAAGAGACAAAGCGAAGCATCATTCTAGCGAACCTGGAAACAACAAAGTGGTTGGCCTTTGCCCTATCACTCACTCACATGGGAAAAGTTTGACCAAGAGTTATGCAAACAAATGGTTCGTCTTTCGAATATCATAGAAATATTATGTTGGGGGAAAGTTCAACACAATGCATTCATAGTCAGAGAAGCATATTAAATTGCAACAGGATATCATTTGTCCCAAAACAAACACATTTAGAAATGGAGGGCTAAAAGGTGATACTCCTATGACATCAAAGGTATTCTCATTACTCATTTGAAACCTAAATTGAAAAACATGTTATTGTTTATTAGAATGTATATAACATGTGAAGGCCACAAGAGGAAGACGAATAGTTGGGGAGGCAAAGATGGATTTCGGTTAGTGTTTCATTATCTACAGTAAGCCACATGAGACCCGCTATCTCGCACTATCTTTCTCACCATTAACGGTTGGATTCTTTCTGTGATCACTGTTGTCACTTGTTGCTTTCTGGTACCATCAGGTTTGCTGCATGATGTTGGACATGGAGCTCAAATATGTGGACTAGTTCGCCGACCCTAACCCCTATGTTTCTATTTGGTGAAGCCCTAACCCTATGCTGGTTTCCTCGCCCACTAGACATCAAGACCCATCTGATCTGATCATCTCCATTTCAAACCCCACTGTTTCACTCCTCAATACAGCTTCCTACAGTCTCCCCTTTTCCACTCTATTCATTGACTCCCCAGAAATCGACTGCCCTCCCCTCTCACTGATGACCCTCCATCTGCTAACCTCCTGCACGTCATCTTCCCCTCCTTTTGATCTGTCACCATCAGGGAATTTGACTCATCCAACTCCCTTCATGCTCCCCTGCTCTGCAAGTTTTGAATAAGCACACAGACTCATCCCACCTTCATCCTCTACTCCTTCCACTCCTGCTACGGCACCAAAATCTTCACCCACCCACTCCGGCTACTTTGAAACCCAGTTCATCAAAGTCCACCACTTAGCTCAATAGTCCCAACAGGAGCACCTGGACTCTTCGGACCCCTTGCAAGATCATCCATTTGCACCTCGATTAGGTAAGCGGAAAATCAAGTGTGTGAATTCCACAAGTAAGGACCTGACCCTCAAATTTGGGGAAGGGATTAACATGGGGGAAGTTGTCAACATAGTTGGTAGGGTTTGAGGCCACGCCTATTCTGCTGAGAGGCTTAGACTCTGGGTCAGGGAGATTTGGGGAAACATATTCAAGGACCTTGCGTAGGTGTAAACATTGGAGGGTGGTTTGCGCTCCATTTTCAGTAGGAGGAATACACTAATTGGGCTCTTACCAGATATTGGCACTTCGAGATGGCGTTGGTCATGCTAAAGCGCTAGAGCCCACTCTTTGATCCAGAGAGGAAACAAATTGGAGATGGACGACTATGGGTTAGGCTTCTTGATCTTCCCCTGCACTTTTCATCCAGAGATATATTCATTCGCATTATAAATGCACTTGGAACCTATCTGGACTTCGACAAATCATACATCAAATCTGGAAACTAGTCTTCGGCTCGCATACTGGTCTACTTGGATACTAGAGAAGGGTTGGAGGAAAAAATGACACTGCAGTGGAAAAAATTCACTAGGATACAAATACTGGATTACGAAGGAGTACCGTTCAGATGCTGTAAGTGTCATAAGGTTGGGAACCTCTACAAGGAATGTCCATTGGTTTGTGAGGATTTTCCCCCATCTAAAGAAGTAGAGAACATTACGACTAGGGCATCAATTTCTGTTCCTGAGTAGACTCCTCCAGCAAATGCTCCCCTGCCAAAGAAAAGAGTATCGTCTTAGACTCATCCTCGAGTACTCCCTGTACTCCCTCCCTGCCAATGAAAAGATCAAGGGCTACTACTGAGGCTGCTCGATCATTGGGTACTCCTCCTCTCCCTTGGTCTGTTTTTGCATCTACTTTTTCATGTTTTGCACAACATTTGCACTCTGCATCTGCATCTATACTGGATTTCATTCCTCACTCCATCCCTTGCACCCTTGTCTCCCACCTTCTAGTTATCTCTATTACTTCACCCTCTATGCTCGACCCGGAGCTTTCCCCCCCAATGCTACTTCATCAATCATCTCTGGATACTCACACCCTTACAACCTCCATCCCCGCTCTTCTCATCCTTCAAAGACCACTGTGAACTCTGGGTTGGGCATGATTTCCCCCTCCTATGCTCCCAAATCCACCAGGGGCCATAAATCTCATTTGTCGAAGGCCATCCTTCTAAATGGGGTTGAAGTGGCTTCTGACAGACAATCCTCTCTTGACTGGGTACTTAGAGCACATGCTAACCTCCCGCTCTCTCCCCCATGAAGTGGATTTCATTTAACTTTCAAGGTATAGCTAGCCCTCCCAAAAAACTATCCCTCAGACGATTATTTGAATCTGAGCCCATTGACATTATTTTTCTACAATAAACTCTTGGGTTGGCTAATCAAATTACACCCGTACTTCAATCATTAAAACTGGGCTGGACTTTCTAGTCCCTTGATGTCATGGGGCGAATGGGTGGGCTGGCATTGGGTATTAATCCACAAACTATACATCTCAAGGCCTCCTGGGGTGGTGCCAAATTTATAGGCATGGATATTGTTTCCTCGAACCTAGGCATGGATCTCAAGATTGTCAATATTTACAACCCTTGTCATAATAGAGAGGCCTTTTGGAACCACCTCCTAGATATCTCCATTATTAACTCTGATAATATCATTCTAGGAGGAGATCTGAACTTCTCCATTGGCTTTGGGGAATCTTGGGGAAGAAATGTATAGGTGCATTCCTTATCAGATATAATGGAGCATCTCTTTGAACAACATCACATGACTGATATTCTGATGGTAAAACCCTAGCCCACTTGGTGTAATCGTAAAATTGGGGAGGCTGCCCTGACCAGGCGTTTGGATTGCTTCCTCATAAAGAATACCTTGCTGAGAATATTATCACTATACAGACAATGGGTTGGTTCTGGAGGTTTTTCAGACCACTCCTCCATCTTCATGGAGATTTTTGGCCCTTTTCAAAAGCCAAGGGCACCCTACAAATTCAACTCCTCTTGGCTATCAGATCCATCATATATTCACTTGTTCAACAGTTACTGGCGATCTCACCCACCATCCTCGAGGAGAACCATCGTGGAGGGCTTCTGTGACAACCTTCTTGAGATCAAGTGATTATCCATTACATGGGCCAAGGAGAAAAGAGACCAAGATAAACAAACTGTCTGAACCATCGAACATACTATGGCTAATATTATGGACGAACATGGACAGGGATTCACATCTATGGAGGCAAAATCCCATCTCATTAAGTTGGAAAAACAACGATCCAAGATTTTAAAAGAGAGGGAAGAAACCTGGCGCCTTCGGATTCGGGCTATATGGTTACAAGCTGGGGATGAGAATACAAAGTTTTTCCACAACTTTTCAAAAGGAATGAAAGTCAGCGACACTATTTGGAGCATGCCTATGGAGGATGGTAGTTTGGAAACCTCTTTTAATCAGTTGACTCATCTAGGTAACTCTCACTTCCAAAAACTTTTCAAGGCTCCCCCTAGTGCCACACTCGCCGAAATTGTTCGAATAACAGAACACTTCCCTAGGTTTGGCGACCTAGATGAGGCTGAGGAACTAATCTCCCCTATCACAATGGGGGGATTGGAAATAAATTTAAAATGGTTTAAAAAGTATAAGAGTCCAGGGCCTGATGGATGGACTATTGAGTTCTACCCTGCCTTTCGTGAGACTATTGGACATGACCTACTCAAAGTGGTGGAGGAATGCAGGACATCTGGGTGCATGTATGAGGCCATCAACTCCATTTTCATTGCCCTTATTCCCAAATCTGACTCGCCCTCATTGTTCAATGATTTCCGACCCATTTCACTTTGTAACTGTCTGCACAAGATCATCGCCAAGATCATAGCCAATCGCCTCAAACACATTCTATCCTCTCACATATCCCTTGAACAATTTTCTTTCCTCCATAAAAGACAAATCCATGAGGCTATTGGCTTAGTGCAGGAAGCCCTTCATTCCGTCAATACTAAAAATCTCAAAGGGGCCATTCCCAAAATTGAACTTGCTAAAGCTTTCGATTGGGTCAACTGGTTCTACATTAAAATGATTCTCGCCCACCTGGGCTTTCCCCTTCCCTTCATAGATTGGATTATGTGTTGCATCACCTCAACCTCCTTCAGTGTCATGATTAATGGCTTTGCATCTCACTTCTTTCATGCTGAACGAGGTCTAAGGAAAGGCTTCCCTCTCCCCCCTCTCCTCTTTCTGATCATAATGAAAGGTCTCAACAACTCATTGCTTCTGCCAAGTAGGATGGGTGACTATAAGGACTCAAAATATCTGATTAGTGCTTCCTCACACACCTACTCTTTGTAGATGATGTGTTCATTTTCCTTAACGAAAGTATTAGGGATACTTATACATTCTTTAATATTCTCATTCTCTTTGCCAAGGTCAAAGGATGGAAGAAAACCACTTAAGATCCTCTATTACTCTCTCTGATTGTACTCCACAAGAAGTAAGGGTTGCACATCAAAAATTTCCTTTTCAAGGTTGTGAGCTGGAGGATGGACTCAAATATCTAGGGTTCTGGATAAAACCTCATTGCTACAATATTTCCTATTGGATTTGGCTTGTGGTCAAGATCGAAAAATGATTACTCAATTGGAATCGCAAATTCCTCTCCAGATCTATCCAGTTAGTGCTCATTAAATCAGTCTTAGAGGCTACACTTGTTTACTAGTTGTCTCTTGCTTGGATTCCTAAAGGAATCTTAGCTTGCACACAAAGGATATGTTGTATATTCCTTTGGAATGGTTATAAGGAGGGCAAGCCATTTCCCTGGGTGCATTGGAATCATATTGCTATACCAAAGAAATGGGGTGGTTGGGGCCTAAAGGACTTACCCGCCTTCGCACATGCTCTTTCTACCAAGATGGGTTGGATTATTCTCACCTCTAAAATTCTCTGGACTGATGTTATCTATCAAAAATATATCTAGCCCCATCAGCTTATGGATTGGATTTGTTTGCCCACTTGGCAGTGATCTGGGATATCCATGGTCTGGTGAGAAATATTACACTCTATGCCTACTATCAGAAATGGACTAGCATGGCGAATCAATGAAGGAACTTCTGTTCACATTAGCTTCGACCCTTGGCAAGGAGTGGGAATATGTTTCGATTACCTCCAAACCTTATTCATATACACAATAATAGGAACATTAATGTGATTGCACAGGTTGTTGATTTGGAGAATAGTACCATCTTTGCATAAGATTGGTTAAAATCGATGAAATTAGGCATCCCCGAGCAATGGTAGATTGACTGGGAAGGATACGTTGCTGCCCTAACTGAATCTCATGTCCGTATCAAAGAAGGAGCTGATGAGCTCATCTGGACCCCGACAGAACATGGCACATACTCCCCAAAGGTGGGCTATCCCATCATCCACTTCGCACATAGACTGCTTGTCCTCTTGGACTGGTGGGGAAAGCTTTGGAATCTCAAAGCACCTCCGATAACGAAGCTCTTTATGTGGAATGTCATCTGAAATAAAACTCCAACTGGAAACAAATTATTGCATCGATATTTCTATGACCCTTCCTAGTGTGTGCTTTGTCATCAGTCAGAAGAAACCAATGAACACCTCTTCCGATCCTCCCTGATGGTTGTTCAAATTTGGAATGAATTCCTAGATGCGTTATCTATTTCTATCAGATGGCATGGACAATCTATACCTGAGGCTTGGGACCTCTGGTGTGCTGCAAGTTGCGATTCAAAAGTCCATTGCCTTCCCCTCCTTGTTTGCTGGTCCATTTGGCTAATAAGGAATGGGATCATATTCAGGGGAAAATTGGCTAGATGTCCATACATCAAGACAAAAATCATTGCTACATACCATGAATTATTGGATGATGATCACACATCTACAGGCCGAGTAGTTACTCTAGAAACTATTGCTATTTCTATTCCATGGGCTTATTTCGATTGAGCAACACAAGCACATGGTGGGGAAATTTTATTTCATCTATCTGAAAACCACCATTTCAGAATTCAAATGGCATTAGGAGTGGGAACTAAGAATTTTGCAGAACTGATTTCCCTCAAACATACTTGCAAATCAATTTTTGGTGACTCTAAAATCATCATCAATTAGTTCAATAACATTTCTGCATGCCATGTGCAATAACTAAGGAACATATTGGATGAAATTATGATATTAAAAACACAATTTAATTCAATTTCATGTCATCATATTTACAAGGAATGTAACTCAGTTGCTGACAAACTATCCAAGGAGGCTACGACACATCCCAGAGGCTTGTGGTTAATACAAGAGAAAATTGGAGAGGAACAATACTAGTACTATCACCGGCCATATATTCATAGGGCATATCCAAGGGCTACCAGGCCCTAAGTTATTTTGAAATTTTTCAGCAGTGTTTATTATAGCTACTTGTTGATGATATGTATATATTTATCCTACTGCTTTTAAACTTATCAGTATACCCTGCATGGTAATATATGTACAGAACTTACTTTTTGCATGACTTCGGTCATATGTTTTTTGACATCTACTTGAAGGCTACAACCAACCGACTGCATATGCCACAGGCATCTATTACATGTAAATTTTCACATTAATGAAAAGTTATGATTTTTCCTCGGGGAAAAAAACACATTTGGAAACTCATGTGGTCAATTTTTCATGATTGAAAAATTTAAATTTTTTATGGTTAATAGCCTAGAAGCTTCTTTTAACTTGGGACAATATTTGTAGAAGAGGATTTGAAGGGCCCTCCCTTTGTTTTCTTTGTCGAGAAGCACAAGAAATGGCGGAACATATATTCCTTTCATGCACCTTTTCAACAAAGGTATGGGAACTCTTAATAAAACTCTTGGTCATCCGCTTTCTCATTTTCAATATATGACTTATGCGCTTCATCAATGGTCTATTACTCAGTTCAATAATACAATAGTTAATGAAGCGTGGAACTTAATTTTCAATTTTATCTTATTGAACTTATGGAAGGAATGGAATAACCAAATTTTTGATATAAGGAGAAAATATCAGGTTTATTGAAGGATAATATTTTGGACAATTTAAGGGAGACTATACTATAAGCTACTTTGTCCTTGATGGGTTGGGAAGAAAATGAAGAGGAAACACTAATCCTTCACAACTTGAATTTGGCAGGCAACATGAAGTTTTCTTTATCAAACACTAATGTGAAATATTTAATAGTTGTGAATTCTTGTTACTGGCCTCCCCAGAACAATTTTATAAAAGAATTTTTTGATAGAGCATCGAAGGGGAACTTGTAGCCTGCAAGTTTTAGGGGAATATTTAGGGGTGACAACTTAGTCCCCTTAAGAGTCTTCATTGTAGAATGTGGTATTGCAACAAGAAATCTTATCGAATTCCTTGCTGCTGAGAGAACATTACAAATTACAATTCACCAAGGTTTTAAGTTAATATATGTACATAGAGACTCTTTATTGGTAATACAATGTATTCAACAATTATTAAATGGACAAACAACCTCTAAAATCATTCAGAGTTGGATACTTGAAGCAGTCATGGCTAATATTGCAGAATGTCAGATCTTTTTCCACTATGTCCTCGTAGAACACACAAAATGGGTGGGCAACGACATCGCAGATTACCTAGACAACTTGGGTTATTCGATGGTAGTTCTGGACATGGAAAAACCATGGCCAATTCTTGAATGGGACAAGGACAAGTTACCCATAATGACACTTTTGGAGAAGGATAAAAAACTCTGAAGCGGAGATTCCCTGATGGGGTTGACATCAAGTTCATAATTTAATGTGGGTGGGAATGTATGTTGTTAAGGACACATGTCTATGCAAAGGTGATACATGGAACAATAATGGTATCTCAGGTTTTGGCAGTGTTTTCTCTTCAACAAGCAAGGGTAATGGGTGAAGGAATTTACCACTTGTTGTTTTGGCTTACTGCAACGACTGTGGCTTACCTAGTTTTTGGTATATTTTCCTTAGTGGTTATGAAAAACTCCACCATGGGAATGGAGGTAGCACACCCTCAACTCATTAATGGATCCTCGTAGGTCCAAAGGAATATTTCCCTTAAGGAGTGTGCCACATTGAACACCTATCTAATCTCCGTCCTTTAATGGAAAAGTAATGATTTATCGATCTTATGCTACTTTTCCTCCTCGTATAGTTATAAATGGGTTGGTTTATGCACAAGTTGGAAATTGTACGTAGTTCTCTATAGTAAAGTTGGTAAGTTTGTATGGTCTTTAGTTTTAGTTTATTATGTTACATTTAGCACAACTTGCTGCGTATGGAGGGAATTGGGGTTATAAATTTCTATCCCAAAGAGGTTTGTAGTAAACTTTATTCATCCTATTCTTGCATAACACAGCCTCAGGACCTATCTTCGAATTGATGGTTGTGCTTCCATCAATGGTGCTCCAGGGCCTAGATTTCCTAGGTATTTGCTTCAATTATCTGGTTCTGGTATGTGGGGTTAGGTAGCCTGTAAAATTTTCGATTTGGTTTTAAAAATTCCTTCTTCTATGGCTCTTTGATGTCATAATGGGTACCATTTTGGTTTATGATACTTAATTTAGGGTTGTGTTGTCTCATGTTTATGTTTGTTAGAGAGGTGAGGTTCACACAGGATAATCCTCTATGATGGTATAATGTGGTTTGTCTGTCTCTGTCAGATTTTCCCTACCCATTTTCTCTTTCTCAATATGATTACAAAATATGCTCGGAAGGTGAATCAATCTAGTTTCTATCTTCTATTCCCACTCCCAACCCCATTGTAGTTTCTTATATTTCATTCTAGTCACAAATACTCACAACTTCTCAAAGGTTATCTAAATTCCGAGTCGATTTAGTCTTCTCTTTGGAGTTAGTCCTAAATCTCTTTGGTTTTGTGTTTCGAGGGGTTTTCGTTGGTTTTGGTATTGTCAAGTACTATGTTATGTGGGTTTTGGGGATGGCATAGTCTGCTATCGAAGCCCTCCACTTTTACATGTTATGAGTCTCCTTGGTCTGGTCCTAAGTCCAAAGGTTCCAAAAGTTGTTTTCATCTCTTAGATTCAATCTGCCCTAAGTTCATCATGCACTTCTCTGAGCAGCTATTCCACCTCGACAGAGAATGGAAATTTCTAGATGAGGCTCCAACAACACTTCTATCTCTTAGCCCAAGTGATTTTTTAGATGGAATTCAGTGGAAACTTTGTTTGACACAATCACTCTGGAGATCATAAGGGAAATTTTCCAGCTTGAATCTCATGAATTTGGTGACAAATCCTACTTCTCAGACTCTGAAGTGGGTAATAAGGAATTCAAATGGAGTGTCGATCCTGGACATTTTAGTTAAAGAAGGTTGCATTTCTTACATTTTGTTTCACGTTACTAATAACTGGACACCTTATTCCATTTGGTGATCCGGGACAAACAAGTGGATGATTACAGAATATTTACAGATCAAGAGGACCTAAAACACCTCCTAAGGAGCATTCAATATTGCCTGGATGAAATTTTCATACGTCTACAGAGGGTGGAGAAGAATGTTGTGTCAGACTCTGATTCTGACTCTAAGAATATCATTGACACTCTTCTGGTGATAAATGTTCCACTAGTGAATATTACTTCACCTCCTAACATTGCTCCACCAGCTAATGGAGCTCCCCTTTACCCAATGGTTATCTCTAATTGAAGGTATTAACCTAGCAACTCATTCCGTTTTTGGTAGATCTTTTTAGTGTCGACTGCGTACCAATGGTTTGGAGGACACTAAGACACCAGCCTGGCACACTCATGGTCACTTGTCAGCACTTTGGATGGAATTCTTAATGTCATTTTGTTTTATCGCTATGGTTGTGTTTTTTTATCCTCAGAAGCTTTCCTCTTTAGAAACACTTTTTATAATTTTTTGAGCAAATGTCTTATAAGTCAATGATCCAGACTAATTAAGGTAGTTTTTTGGACCTGGGTGGTTTTCATGATCTTTATATTGATATATCTGGATAGAGGCTTTTGCACCCATAGATTAACCATGTATGTATTGTAAAATATTTTAATTAATCAAAAATTTTGTGCAGATTTACAAAAAAACGTACACATTGAAATATTTTATTTATAACCCAAATTGAAACATCTTCCTCAAATTCAAAAACAAAAAATACCTTTTAATAAATTAATCTTCTACTTAAAAATTGATGTAAAATTAATTTATTTAAATATAAATATTAAATATTTTATTTAATAAATAATATCTTTAAAATATAATATTTTTTAAATGATGAAAAACTTGACACATCTCATTCTATAAAGAATAGTTATAACATTAATATTAAAATAATTATATTATTTATATTAATATTAAATACTTTTACATTTATAAATTTATATTAAATAAGAAAAAAATAAATGGATGAGCTTGTTTCAAATGACTTCGGTATTTTTTAATGATTTAAAGTATAAGCCACTTTATTTTTAACTTATTTTTAAATCTTTAAATTAATATAAACTTTTAAAAATATTTAAATAACTGGAAACTAGAGTTATTTGTATGTTTATGGAAAATTTTAAATCTAACCTGTTTAAAATATTCCTTTCACATAATCCGTATACTGTGGTCTACTGGATTTGAGATAATGCATTGTGGTTATCGAAAGGAAATTAAAATTGTTTAAATATATAAAAACAATGTTGTATAGTTGGTGTTTTTTTTTAACTTAGTTTAATTCGGTTATTAATGGATTTTGTATTATTATGGTGTAATTATTTTTGGTTAAATGTAATTCATCTAAAAATTGATCAAAAGTTTTATTGTTGTCGTATTGTTTCTTTATCAAGATGCTATATAATTAGGTAAATATAATAAGAATTCTTTTAGTTGATGGTTTTTTTTGTAAACTTTATATAATTAATTGTAATTTTAACATGATGGGATAGAAAAAAATAATATAATGGTTAATAAACTACAACCCCATGCAAGTACATACATATTTGTGTTTACCATGAAGAATTTAAATGCATAAATTAAAATATAGAAAGTTAATTTTAACTATATATGTGTGTTTGGCTAA
>APFE031248528.1:80029-98383 GCA_000404065.3 Pinus taeda
ATCACCTACATCAAAACTTCTTTCATTGTGATGTTGATCTGCCTGTTGTTTCATTCTATTCTGTGCCAACACGAGGTATCCTTTAAGAGTTGGAGGACTTGTTGTTGATGTTCGATGTGATGTTCCACTGCCTAACCTTAGAATTTTCTCTTAAATATGATGTGATGGATGGTGGTTGATACCCATAAAGTGCCATAAATGGGGTCATTTTTGTTGCTGTATGGAAGGAAGTGTTATACCACCATTCAGCCAGAGGCAATCATTTGACCCATTGTGTATGTTTATCAGATACAAAGCAACGAATATATCCTTCCAAACATTTGTTTACTATCTCAGTTTGCCCATCAGATTGAGGGTGATAAGATGAGCTATGAGCTAACTGAGTACCAAGACAAGAAAATAATTCTGTCAAGGGATGCACATGATTTAACTTCAATTCTAGACGCGAGAAGGTTATGAGCTGTGGTTTTATTTCCTTTCAGTTCCGTGGGAAAATTTGGGTTTTTACCATACTCCGAGTAAATAAGGAATTCTGCTATTTTATCAAAATAAGTAAATTGAAGGTTTAAACGGGAATTGAATCTATTTTGAGTTCCACTAAGGAGGTCAAGTTCCGATAGTTTGATAAATAAGAATTTTAATTAATTAAAATTTTGTATTTGTGTAAAGGTTCAATTTCACGTCAACAAAGCGTAAACAAGGGTTTAATTGCACGTAAATTTGTTTAAAAAATTCAAGATTTGTCCAATCGTACAGTATCACCCCATAACGTATGTGGTAGTATTGAGTGGAAGCAATAGTAGTGTGGCAGTAGAAGAGACAGAAACAACGACAAATTTGATTAATAAAGATTGTTTTGTAGATTCTTGTTTTGTTGTTTCCTATTGATATGAAACACAAGTGGATCTAGTCTGAAAATTGTGAAACGTGGTCCGATGAATGATCAGAGTCGAAGGGTGGTGCAAGGCAGTAAGGTGGAGTCTCCTTTAGGTTTGAGCTTGAGAACAATTTAGGGTGACATGGTGGTGCTAAGGGAGGTTGAAGCCTGCACAAGGCATTGAAGCATACTTCAGGTTGGAGCTTATAAACCAAGGCATTGTAGCATCCTCACAGTTACAGTTGGTAAACAGATCTTTGGAGAATCCTACAGGGTGAAGCCTATAAATCAATGGGTTGGAGCCTCCTTTAGTTGGATATAAAAACTTGATGTAAATATTTTGAAGACAAATATTAAAAAGATTTTAGTGGTTTTTGTCCTAGAGTGGTTTCCATCTAAATATATGTCTATTATATCTATTGTTATGAATTGTTCAATGATGTTGATGAGTGTTTATATTTATTTGACACTAATAACAATTAATGCTCTATAAAACTAAAAATATACTAATTGATAAGAAATATTTATTCACCACCTCATTATTTCCATCAATTAGTATTAGAATTGGTTCCTTTTGTAGCAACTTAATAGTTGGAAGGAAGATCTTAGAGTGCGGAGATGTGAAAATAAAAAAGGAAAGCCATCATGCATTCAAAAGAATCAAAGGAAGTTCTAGATATTGAAATAATTTTAGATCTTATTACAACTGATGAAGTGAAATTGGTTAGTTAAATTCCTATGTTTAGTGAATTAGGTTTGTAATTTGGAAAGGTAGAATGGAACCTTATTTGTAGGCTCACAGATATGATGTATGACATTTGGTTGTCTTTGGAGAAATATTTACTAATGAATCTAATTCTTAATACCCTTCTAGACATTGCAAAAGCAAACGTTGGTCAATGCTCAACAAACAAACATCTTTGAGAGACACTTCAATATCTCCATGAAGGTAAAAAACATATAGGTCAAGATAAAGATGTTGATAATTGTGTGGATCATCATATGAAAGAATCTAACAATTATGATGAAGAATAAGCTAAAGAGGACATGGAAAAGGAATTAATTAATGCCTTCAAAGAATGGAAGAACACATATAAGAAAAATCACACTCTCAAAGAAGAAGTTGGTTTTTTAAAACTTCAAGTGCAGGAACCAGAAGGGAAAGAAAAAGAATTGGCAAGAAATCCAAAGGAATCCAGGCAAAGGTACATATCTAAAATTGATTTAAAGAAAACAAAAGGAACTAGATGCATCTTCAACAAAAATTAACAAGATGAGAAAGGAAAATGAAAGGAAGAAGGGAAAAATACAAGTTCTTAACAAAAAAGCATAAACTATCACTCTTCTAAAGCTACAACTAGAAGAAGTAGAAGAAAGAAGGAAATTCTTAAAAAGAAAATTTCAGGAGGATATTGCGTTGGAAACAATGTTAATACTAAGAGGGGGGTGATTTAGTATTAAGGCTAATTCAAACTTTTCTACCAATTTATATATAACATTCAAACTTGGCATCCATTAAATGAGAACTAAATAACATATCATGTGCAACAACATAAATCAACACACTAACACATGGACCAAGATAAGCATACACATTGGACACAAAGGTTTAATGTGAAAACACTTCCAGGAGAAAAAAACACCAAATCTTGTTTGTTATTTGATGTAATAATAGCACCTACTATATGACATAAATGTTTTTGAGCCACCACTCATAGGAAGCACCAAATTCCTTTGATTGTTTGCTAACACCCACTAGCAAGAAGAAACAACTTCTTTGTTTTGTAGACACCTAATCAACTTATCATAAGCACCATGTGAAGCATCAACTTCACGGATTTATTGCAAGCACGAACTTACAACTCCTTGGATTTATGCAAGCACAAACTTGTAGGAGGCACCAACCCCCAATCCTTCTTTAGATGCCCACTAGAGATGGAAGCACCAAATTCTTATATACAGGCTCCAATACACACTCAATAAGGAACTAATGTTCTTTGTGCATGGTAGCCACTCTGCCTGATATCAGCTCTTTGTTCTTATTTGTCTTTGGCACTTTTGTATGCTCAATAAATTTCATTCATACTCTGCAACATAGACCCTCTGTTCACACTACACCAACTCTCTTTTCTCGACCCTCATACATTAGGCCCACAACAACTCTCGACCCTCTACACTTAACAACATACACTCAGCTCATGGCCCAATTATCTTAGCAACACATGCTTAACTCTTAGCCTCTGTGTCTATCCACTATGCATCAACAAACAATCTTACACATAGCTCTCTGCTCAAGGCCATCTTCTTCTACACGGGAACTCTCATCCTCCTCTTTGTAGCATAGGCACACTTGGTATCTTCTTAGTAAATCTCACACATAGAGTTATATTTCCACAAAAATCTATCAATAATGCTTCTTTTCCCTCATTTACTTGACTGTGATCCTGGGTTTTGTTCCTCTGTTGCACAATGGTTGATGTAGTCTTTGCTATCCTCCTACTATCTCTACTGCATAGTGAACAATGTTCTCTCTGTTGTCCTCTCTATTACCTGAGTGTGTACTTCAACATGACACTCTATCCTGCTATTTCATTAATGCGTAGGCCCACTACAACTACGTTAAACAGTAAGAATGGCCACTTCATCATTCTCCATACTGAGAGTTAAATCTCAGTCACACTGTAAAGTCAAAGATCTCTTCCATTAAATTTAGATTGTACTGGGAGTATAGCTCTTTAACACTCAAGACATAGTCTTAGATTGCTTCAAAGAGACAAACACATACCTCAGGCATGGCTCTCCTTCATGTGATCAAATCTTATGTCTCTGAGCCTCTGATATTTATTTAATCCCTCATAGCATACATGGAAGCACCGAGGTGGCTTACTTCTACTCAAGATAGGCCCATTAAACCATCTTCTACAACCATGGTGCTCTCAGCTTTCTCCTTTGGTATTGTAGGTCAAGGTGGGATTGATCGTTGTATGCATTGGCCAATAAAAAAAGTTGCCAAGATGACATGTGGTGCCACTACTTCTAAGGCCTCAAAGAGCTAGTTTTACTTGATAAACCTTTGCGCCCTTGGTCTTCATTTCCAAAGACCATGTCTTGGAGCTAAGGCCCGAAGCTCCCTATCTTGATGCTTCCAAAAAATATCTTTTAACAAAAAGGTTACCAGTTTTTTATGACCTCTGGGGTATGCCAATTGTTAGCGTGACGTCATGCTAGTGTCATACATTCCATGTGTCAACTTGTTAGAGGGTCAAGTGTCACCCATATGTGGTCCTTTTGGGTCCCTGATACTGCTAAAATGCTTGCCACGTGTCTAGGGTTATGTCATGCTAATGCCATCTCTAACCAATAATATGCTGCCACCTATCCTATCGGAGGAGAGAGAAGGGTCCCTCGGTCCTTATTTTTGCAAGCGATTTTCTTTGTAAATGGTTTTATTCCCAAAGTGACCTATTTCCAAATTAATTCCTAAAGCCCTCAATCCCAATGCTTTTAAAAAATTGTTTCAAAAAAATCTTATAGGGTTTTGGGCACTGTCCCTGCAACCTCAGGTCACTGCTATCTTGGGTTTATTTTACGTAAGCCTCCAAGATTCCACCTTCTAGGCCTTCTGAGGTTCTAAATTTCGTGGCCTCGAGGCTTTTGGGTAATTTTCTTGCTACACTGGTTCAATACTATCCCGTAACATTTCTTCTGGACTTCTAGGCCTTCCAGGAAAACAAGATTTTGGGATTTTAGGGAATGTTCTTACAACCTTGACTTGATATTATCCTGTAACATTTCATCTAAGCTTCCGGGCCTTTCACGCTTTCGGGGTTCTGGGTGCTACAACTTTGAGCATGGAGATCCTGACTTTGAATATCCATAAATTTCGATCTAAGAGCCCATTTGTAAACTTCAACATACCATTGGAAATATCTCTCGAAGCACTTTACAACTATGCTAGTTCCGTGAGCATATGAGCTAAACACCTGAGGAATAAATGCCTTCAAATATTGGGACTCCCAACCATCATAGTCAGATGTTATGGATTCTCCAATAAGCTTGCTACTATGATGATTCTCTTCAAGAGACTACAACAACCATGGGACTCCCCTGAGCTCAAAAAACCATGGACACCAATGCCAACATCTAATGCCATCAACTTCAATGCTATGCTAGTTTACGTCAATGCGAACTAGCCAACACATCTCCTAGCATGACTAATGACATCAATGTCAACACACTTGTTTCTACTAGCCTAATTTCTCACCTGGTTGACATCAATAATAACACACTTGTTGCCACTAGCCATCTAGGCAATGCCAATTGTCTAAAAATATCCCCCTTTGACATTGATGGAAACACCTCATCATTTTTGCAGATTAATGGCTAGTACTCATGCTACTTCCACACTTCTCCTTGCATCAACCACCAATGTCTTTAGGATTTTCTTCCCAAACCATAAAAAATTACCCTCTAATGAGCTTCTCTCTCCCTTTGAAATCAATGGAAAAGGGATATAAGCTGCTTACTCTCCCTTTTATGATCAATGATTGAGGGCCTAGTTGCTAATGTGTAATCTACTTCTACAAAATTATTTTCTCAAGGGTTGGTATCTCTAATGAAGCATTAGAATTATGTCACCCAAGCTCACTTCTCTTGTATTTGGTGTTGCTACTAAAAATGTGCTCAATTCACTTGAGAAACTTAACTACTTATTCCCCTAAGACCATACTTCTACAACTAGGGATTGATGCAAATTGGAAAAAGTATGAGGCAAACTCTAATAGCTCATTCTCAAAAAAAAAAAATTCCCATTTGTACAAAAGGCCGCTCCATACACACCTAAACCACCAATTGACATAACAATACCAATTAAAAGCTAAGGGACATTCAAAGCTTGTACCAGTTGTGCTTCATCGACACAAGAATACTAGATATAATCAAACTCACAATCTTAAATGAAATAAGGGTATTTCACCAAAGATGCAAACCTTTCATTTCCTTATCAATATTTCTTCTTGAGACTAGAATTTTTTCCCTATAATTGCTTACTAAAGCAGTTCCCACTAGGCCAATTGTCTCTCCCTTTTCTATTCTCTTTGCATCTTGCTTCTTGCATCTGCATTGGGACTGATCCTATGGACTTGACTTGACTATGGGCCTCTTGTTATTCCACATTTGTGTTGCAACAACTCTTTTTCCCACAACATCAACTGTTGTTGTGTACTCCTCCTAAAACCACGATGGATGCACTCTCCTCTCTCTTTCAATGCTGATAAATTTGAAATAAATAAATACACTAGTCTAATCAACATGGGGACTCGACCATAACTTCGAGTTCATATGCACCTCTCTGTCTATTACTTATAGATGCCTACATCTGACATATTCAAACTACCTCGAGACTATTCTATTTCTTCATTGAAGAGAAGTAGAGGTTCTTCTCCCCCTTAGTAGATCATCCTCCTTCTTCTTCCATGTCTTCATTGGACGTGTCCTGACGACGACATTTTTTCCATCCTCTCCTTCTTTGCTTCAGTTTGGGCTTTTTCCTTGTGTCATAGGGATAGAGGGAACTTATCCTTCACCTCCTATTTCTTCACCCAAGTCTTCTTGATGCCTTTATGCCTTTGTAATAGAGGACTGATTAGGTGATTAATCCCATTCTCCACTTGAGGCTTGCACTGATTGCAACTGACATTTAGAAGGGATTTTACCACAAGAATTTGAGAATCATCCTTTTTATTTCTTCTCTGATTTTTCTTCAGAAAAGTGTCAGTTCCTTGGTGATTTCTCCTACCATTGTTCAACAATACCCATTTACATAGAGTGCTGGCGAAAAACTTGTCTTCCTATGCTCTTCTATTTCTGTTCATCCTTAATGCTCGACTTGCTTCATGTTTCTACATCATCTAGAATGCATGCCCCCACTTATCATGTTTGCAGTTTAATGCCTTGTGCCCAAAGTTTCCACAATTGTGGCATTCGTCATAACACAGGAATGGGATAACGAAGTTACTATTCTTGACAACCTGTAACATCCCTGGTAAAAAAGTCCATGTAATAAAGTTAATAAAGGAAAATTAATAACCAAGGTCATGGGACACATATTCAAAGCTTAATGTTTGGAAAAACATCCTAGTGTGGGTGTTCATTTGGTTTATTATGGCTAAGGGAAATTGGCAAAGGAAATGGCAAGGGCTTTGGAAAGGAAAAGTGGCATTAATTTGGCATATTATTTATGAAAATAATGGAAATTAGGAGAAACGGAAGGTGAAAGGTCACATGTTTCATGTGAGGAGGAAAATGAAGGAAAATAATGGAAAATGAAGAAAATAGAGGTCTCATTAATAAAAAGGCTTCTATAGATCAATTCACAACCTTTTTCAACTAAGTTTTGGAGCTCTCTCTCTCTCTATTCTCTCTCCTTCTCATACTCTTGGACACTAAAGAGTATTCTTGGATAATTTTAAGCATTGGGGAAAAGAAGGAAAAGGAAGGACATGAAAGCAAGGGGAAGCAAGGATCAAGCAAGGAAGAGTAGGATCATGTGTCTAGAGTGGGATACTTGTAGGTATTGAGTTGCATGTATGATTTCCTTGCTCGTTTTGGCATGCATGGTACATACATGTGTGTTTTTGGTTCTCTTGTTGTCATTGGCATAGGGATTTCCATGTGTGACAACAATTTTCAACCTTGCCTTTCCATTTTTGGATAGCCATGGTGTGATGGGGTTCTCTTTTTTGAGCTAGATTTACGGATGGTTTTCAAACTAAGTGGTGTGGTCTCAGGGGAGAAATGCAAGGCCTAAGAATCCCTAGACCAGTGAAAGTGGGATTGCAGTAAAGCCAGATTGTGTATGCCCTCATTAGGCCTAGGAATCTCCGACTATTGAATGGAATGATATATGGTAAAGCCTAGGAGGTGGAGCCTTGTTGGGCCTAGGAACTCTCTACTAGTGAATGGATGGATATACGGTAAATCCTAGAGGTGGAGGCAGACAGATTCCACATGGTTTAGGTCGAGACGTCGAGAGGCATCCACGTTTTTCTAGGGCCTTGATTATGTTGGATTGGAGTAAAGACTACATGTATTGATCAGGGTTTTGGTCCTAGGAATACCTTGGCGAGTTATATGGTAAAGATGAAGGAAGTCGTTGATGGTTTTTTTGTGAGTCCCACATTCATGCTTGGAATATGACACAAGAGTGATTGGTTGAAAGAAATATTTGGTTCAACCCAATCTATCGTCGAGTGGTTCATGGAAATCCTTGACTTGGTTGTATTATGCATACATTAATAAGAACTCCTTTTCCTTTGGTATTTCATGTGTAAATGTACTTGCTAATTTGTGGTTTTTATGGTTGTTCTATCCTTGTTATCCAGCTGGTTATATGATGGTTATAAGCATGGTTCATGACAGACTTTGGTTATGTCTCTCATCATGATTTGATTAGTACAAGGAATGTGAATGAATATATGAATTAATAGATGATAATGCAACTATTGTGATAAGGCATCAATTCTTCTTGATTATTCTCACATAAGTATGAGACCCCTATGCTCAGATATCTGGTTATGACCTGTAGATTACATGTTTGTGATATGTTTGACGAATGCCTGTCATAGCTAGTAGGGGTCAGGTCAAGTCCTTGCACCAATATTTGCATTAATAACTTTAATTAATTCATATTTATCATTTTTGGAAGTTTCATGAAGTTCTAGGTAGAAGCCTGAGACCTAGCCTTGAAAAAGTGGCACATAATCTGGGGTCATTGGCTCAAAACTGCCTAAAGAATGCCATAATTGCATGCATGCCTTACTCGGGAAGAGAATAGAGGGTCTCATTTGCATGCATAGATGGTCATGGGAGTGACTGGGTGTCTAGCTCAACAAAATGACAAGTTGTCTCAGGGGTTGGGCACCTAGAAGGGTTGTTTGTGTCATGAAGGTTCTGTAGCTCCTGAGAAAGGTTAGATTGGTTTTTCTTTGTTGGTTCCATTTCCTTAACTGTACATGGGGAGTTTGATCACATCCTAGTAACTCTTCATCACATGTTTACCTCAGTGGACCAATTAACTGGGGTAAATGTGGGAGTAGGGTTTTATAGAGTGATATCAAAGCATGGTTCATCCCTTGGACTGGATGGGAGGAATGTGTTGGTCATGCATACATGTCAGTCACATAAGTGTTATTTATTCTTGTGGTGTATGTACTTGTTGTGTAGGCATGGTTTTACTTGTGTCACCATGCCAAAGTAGATGTTTTTTTTGTTGGATGTATTTGTCATAAGTGCGTCTCAGTTACTTTCTTGTTATGCATGTGAGTGTCTATACGTCATTATGCATGTATTGATGTGGTTATAGTTGTCGTGCATGAGGTCATGGTATGTGGTTGGTATAATCATGCATGGTAATTGGTTGATGGTTGAGATGATGTTTATATAATGCTATGATTATGTTTATACATGTATTGTGCTAATCTGGTTGATCTTGCAGATGTCACATCATCCCCTAAACTATACTGAGCTATGTTGATTATGTTATGCTTTTTTTTTTTTTTAAGTTGACATGGTATACTTGTAAGAAGACGGTCAAATATGACTCAAAATATGGTATATGATAGTTCATGAGACTCTCCTTATGGATCAGATGAGTAGCATGGTGGTGAGAAGTCTTATGACTTAGCAGACACATTGAGAATTTTGAAGGAATAAATAAGAAGTTGCAAATAAGATAATGACATGATCATTCAAGCATAGGGGAAATAAGCAGAGGTTAATGCAAAAACCCTTTAGAGTTTGTCAAACTTGTAGAGACAAGGACCGCTTAAGATCAACCATAGGTAGGAGGATAGGATTGATGGAGCATATGGAAGTAGGTCTCATGGTGGTCACATGTAGGATAGAGATGACATGATAAAAGATGGCTAGTTCTTAGATACACTGGATAGGAGAGGTGATGGACACATGCTCTATTCTAGTTCTAGTTCTAACATGTACTATTTTCATAATCATTATCATCCTTACAGGAGGAGTGACAGGGGATATTTTCCAGACGAGTTAAAGAAAGCAAAGCCACCTACATTTGATGGGGATTTGAAGAAGTTAGAAGATGGAAAGGCATGAATACTTGGGATGAAGAAATTGTTTGAGCTGCATGATTACACAAAGAACATGAAGGCCAAAAAATATATCTTCAGCCTCAAAGAGAAAGCATATATATGGTGAGATGATGTGAAGTGGCTTAGAGACATCACGATAGAGGAGTTGAGTTGGCATGAATTCAAGAGACTTCTCGGAAGAAATATTTGTTAGGGAGGTACTATGGCAACATATCCAAGGAATTCTATCAGATAAATATGGGATCAATGATGGTTGAGATGTATATGATCAATTTCTTGGAGGTTTTGAGGTATGTACCATATCATAAGGATGGAAAAACCAAAGTTCAGAGATTTTTCAGTGGATTGCCATTAGAATTTAGAGATCGGATTGAGTATGATGAGCCTTGGTCACTTGGAGAAGTCATTGGGAAATTAAAACATTTTTGTGGAAATAAAAGCATAAGACCAAAAATCAGCAAGGTTGGAAAGGGAAAGACAAGGTTAAAGGTAAATGGAAGCCAAAGGGATTAAGACCTCGGGATGCAGGTGAGAAAGAAAATGTTGCATATTACAAGAAGTTTAATGGACCTTAGTCATGAGAAAAATAGAATAAAGGTGATGGTAACGAACAGTTGTAGTGTTGGACATGTGGTAAGGAGCATCTCAAGAGATATTGTCTGCAGAATCAAGGGGTATGCCTCAAATTTACATTGCACAAGACACATAGACAATTGGGGATGTTGGGTAGGGTATTCCATAGGTTTATGCAACAATGGATAATGGGAATCAGGATCACCAAGAATCCATTATTGAGATGGAATATAAGCTTTGTGGTCAATTTGTTTCTATTTTGATTGAACCTAGATCTAATCATAGTTATGTAAGTCCTAACCTGGTTGATAAGTTTGGTTTGAATAAAGAAGTGCATGCAAAATCTTAGTTAGTGAAGTTGGCTACAATTACAAAGAAGAGAGTTCATCACTGGGCAAGATATTGTGCATTCGAGTTGAATGATATGCCTACCTCAACACATTTGAATGTATTATCGTCGGGATCATATAGTATGCTTTTGGGTAAGGAATAGTTGTATCTTCATAGGAATAAAGTGGACTACTATGACAAAGATACTGAATGTTTTGATGACAATGGGGAACATAGAATCTTGTGGGGTAAGAAGAAAGATACATCAGTTAGAATGATTACAACTATGTAGACAAAGAGTAGTCACAGAAAAGGGTGTGTGTTATTTGTAGTGCAAATTTCTAGTGATAAAGGTAAGGATGTTTAGGGCATGGAGGTATTGAGTAGATAATCAGTTTTACAATAGTTTCAAGATGTATTTCCTGTACATATTTGATAGTTTCCAACTCACGGGGAAGTGGACTTTTCCATTGAACTGGAACCAGAGGAAACACCAAAATCAAAGGCACCATACAAGATGAGAACGCCAGAGTTAGTAGAGCTAAAGTTGTAGTTGAAGTAAATACTCGACAAGGGATACATCAGGCCAAGTGTATTACCTTGTGGTGCACCATTGTTTTTTGTGAATAAGAAGGATCTTACTCTCAGGTTATGTGTTGATTACCGATAGTTGAACAAGGTGACCATCAAGAACAGGTATTCATTGCCGACGATTGATGACTTGTTTGATTATTTGAAGGGAGAAACAATGTTGTCGAAGATTGATCTAAGATTCAAATACCATCAAGTATGCATTAAAGGAGAGGAGATCTACAAGACTTCTTTTAGGACCAGGTATGTGCATTATGAGTTTGTTGTAGTTCCATTTGGTTTGACTAATGCTCCAGCTACTTTTATGTTCTTGATGAATAATGTCTTATGTCCTTATGCGGACAAGTCTTTCATTGTATTAATTGATGCTATATTGATATATTCTAATAACAAGGAAGAGCATATCTAACACTTAGAAACAACGTTGAGATTGTTAAGGGAGCATCAGTTGTATGATAAGATAAATAAATGCATTTTCTTTAAGACAGAGGTACATTACTTGGGACATGTTGTTAACATGGAAGGTATAGCAGTAGATCCAAAGATAAGAGCTATAATGGAGCAGGAAGTTCCTAGAAACATGGATAAGGTAAGGTCATTCATGAGGTTCACATGTTACTATAGGAGGTTCGTTAGTAACTTCTATTGGATTGCATATCCTATTAATGTGTCACTGCAGAGGCAAGGTAAGAAATTTGATTGAACCGAGGAATGTGTAACAAGTTTTGAGCAATTGAAGAAGTTGCTGACAAACGCTCCATTCTTAAAGATTGTAGATCTATATAAAGAGTTTATGGTGTGTATAGATTTCTACAAGAGAGGACGTAGTGGAGTCTTAACGTAGGAAGGAAAAGAAGTGTTTTATGAGTCATGGATGGGGATCCCCAGGCCTAATTTTTTTCTAATTTTTGAGTCAATTTTGATGTAAGATTGGAAAGTCTCTGCATTTTGAGGCATGGACCGCAAATAGTGCAGAACGTTAAGAGTCAAAGGGGCTTTTAGGTAGGTCAAATCCCCTTATTTTGTAAAGGCATGGGCTATTTTTATTTCTGCGCATGTTTTATGGACCATGAAAATTTAATATGAAAACTATAAAAGGAAATCATCTAGGAGTCATAAGGAAGCTTAGAGTTAGTTGATGAATGAGATTTTGAGCCTGTAATTCTGTATTCTGGCAAAGGGGAAGGCTACTGCAGCTGAGTGCACGGGCCCTTGTAGCTGTGTGCGTAGGGTTAGAAGAAGTGTATTCATTGAAGATCTGAAGTAATAAAGTATATTTGACACAATTATGTGCAATTATCTATATATTCATATGTTTCTTTGTTTATGTTTCATTATTATTTGATTCTTTGTAATATTGTTTTAATTGCATTGTGAAGATCCATATCTACTTTTGTATGATACCTTATGCATGTTAGAACACTTAGGCAAAGCTCATACATCTATTTAAGCAGAATTCACTTTAAGTCTGTGATTTTGAAGAGAAGGGTTTGTGAAGTTCAAATCAGGCCCTAAGTTAAGGGAATGCCTTGCTGCTACATAACATAGCCTTCTGGATGCAAAAACTTGGTTCTAACATCCCCCAATACTTCCTCGGGTGAGACTATAGTATGTGCTAAGTTGACTGTTGATGAAAGGGCCGGTAGTGTAGGGTTTTGTTGGTTAGTGAAACTAACTTTAAACCTAGGTCCAAGCCCCCTCTAGCCAACAATGGAAGCTGATTGAGAATGAGCAGAATTATCTGACGCATGATCTTGAGTTGGCAACAATTATCCATGAATTGAAGATGTGGATGCACTATATTCTTGGTAGGAGGTTTGTATTGATGAGCGATCATAGTGGATTGAAGTATCTATTTAAGAAACTGAAACTAAATTCCAGGAAAGTTAGATGAATAACCATGATCAGTGAGTTTGATTTCATGATATGGTACATTAGGGGAACTAAAAATAGGGTTGTAGATGCTCTTAACAGGAGTGTGCAGGTGAATCATATAACATCTATGATTTCTTATGGGACATAACTACAGGATTATATTTTACAGGAAGGATAGCAGGATGACAGGTACATGGAGTTTAGGCACATGTTACAGTAAGGTGCAGGTGATCATGATGTGGACTATCGTCTCATAGAATATGGTTTGGTCAAATTTAGGGAAATGATCTACATACTAGACAATATTGAGCTCAAGAAGACTATATTGCAATAATTCCATGCAAAACCATATTCAGGGCACCTAGGATGCCAGAAGACATTGACAACGGTGAAGAAGTTTTATTATTGGCTGAATCTAAAGAAGTAAGTGGTAAAATTTGTTGCTATATGCTTGGATTGTGAATAGGTAAAAGTAGAATGTAAGTGTCCAGGTGGATTACTACAACCAATTCTGATTCTAGAGTGGAAATTGGAGGTCATTTCCATGGATTTCATCATAGGCTTAATGAGGACATCTAAACAACATAATTGCATCATGTTTGTGGTGGACATGCTGACAAAGGTAGCACACTTCATCCTAGTGAAGCATACCTATTAAACTAGTGATGTAGCACAAGTATTCATGAACGATGTAGTGAGGTTGCATGGTGTTCCAAGGAATATTGTGTCAGATAGGGATGCTAAGTTCACTTCTAGATTCTAGAAGGAGTTGCTTGCAGGCTTGGGCACAAAGTTGGCCTTAAGAAAAACTTATCGTCCGCTGACAAATGGATAGATTGAGAGGGTCAACAGGATCTTGGAGGACATGTTGATGATGTATGTGATGCATCAACAAAGGAGATGGGAGGAGTACCTTCCATTGGTTGATTTTGATTACAATAATGGGTATCATAAGTCACTGAGGATGAGTCTGTTTGAGGCACTTTATTGGCAGAGTTGTAAGACTCACATCAGTTGGAGTGATCTAGTGAACATGGTCTTGATAGGGTTGGACATGTCAAAAGAGATGGAACAATAAATGCAGGTTGTCAAGAAGAATCTAAAGGAAACACTAGGGAAAATTTTAAGAACCCCCCTAAATTTATATGTATAATAAATGAGTGAATCCACATGATACATAGGAAAAATGGAAGGTGATTTTATCAATAATATAATATGTATATATAAAAAATTTGGCGAATCTCTCACAAAATTATATTAGATTGTAAAATCATGGTGAATCTTTACCTAAACTATAAAATCTTGTAAGATCTTAGCGAATCGTTCACTGAATAATAAAAATTTGTAAAGTCTTAGTGATTCTTTTACTAAGTCATAAAACATTGTGAAGTCTTGGCGAATTTTTGATAAAGTATAAAACCATATATGATAATAGGAAAACATATTCATTAAATTGTAATATACTGACTTACATGTTCGGAAAAAGGAAACATAATTTTTTCTTCCTATAAACAATGTTGCAAGCTTCAGTGGGTGTGTTTGTCAAGGTTCTCACTGCACCTCTTGCATATCCCTCTATCAGTTTTGATAATATTCCACCAAAAATTTCTTGTATGTGTTGATCTTGACTACCACTTCTTGCAACTCCACCATCCTTTCTAGCCTTATAGTGTTTTGGCTTTTTCATTAGAGTAAGGTGGGCCTTCACTCTAACCATCATGATATAATGACTTTTCATAATGTTATTAGAAAAATTATCAAAATATACTCGAAACCCCTTGATTGTATTTGTAAAGTTGAAAAAAAATAATGTAAACATTGTGAGAAGCTCTTATGCATTGGAGATATAATGGTACTTCTTTTAATCAAGTCTATGTTTGGACTCATAAAGGATGCAATGTTAGGCAAGGGAGGTAATTAAGATTCTACCAGTTTTAGTTGGTTTTTTTGAAAAGGTTAAAAAGGAAGTCCAATGCTTAAAACTTGTATTTCTTATTGGCAACCACTTCAAAGTAAATGATATATTACCTTTGTTTTTAGGGAAATTATTCTTAAATACAAATTTAAAACAACTACATTATATAACAAATTCTTTTTTGTTTTTCTTAAATGTCAAGTTACAAATTTCAAGAACTACACAACATAAGATATTTTATTTGGTTTAAATGGTAGGGTTTTGGAAGTTATCCCAATACTTGAATTTGGCTTCAAACCTTTATATATATGTGTAATTCAAATGAAACAATAAAATAATGCTGAAAGATTTAACAAATTGTAATCTTATCAATGAGCAAAATCTAGAGTAACTTCAGTCTATAATTGGTAAGTAATGACTTATAATACAAACTCTCTCTCCTTAAATATGGGGGACTTTAATCTTATGGTTTTACATAAGACTTCATAACATGACTTGAATTAAATGGTTTTACATAATGCTTCATAACATTAAACCAAATATTAAACTAACATGTATGATATTGGAATTTTATATTAATAAATCTAATTTTGGATAGAACAAGTCAATTCAAATATTCCTAGTATGTTCTCAGTTCAAAGATTCTATAATATAAATGGGTGATAGAGTATAGCTCTATAAAATGAGGATGGTTATAGATCTGCATGCCTTTCATAACCAGTAGTGTATAACCATTGTTGTTTATGAAAGTAGTGTATAACCAGTGTTGTATTGCAGAGTGATTAGTGGAGTCATTTCACTCAAGTCAGACAAAACAACATATCTTGAAGCATGTTGTTGTGTATATAGGAACAACCATACTATAAGATATCATCCTAATAACAATTCAAAACCTAAATTTACAACAACATAGTTATAAACAATAGAAGTTTTCAATGACACACATTCATATCACTGTAACTGAAGCTTAACAGTTGCCTGTATACTCTTCAGTTAAGGATTATTAAGTAGACCCATCAAGGAAAATAATATAAAACATCTGATGAGCATGTTAGAGGATGTTTATCTTTTCTCTAAGTTGAAGTGTTGGATGGCCAAAGAAAATAACAAAGAAAAGAAAACAAGGATACATGCCATCACTGGTGCTATAATTCCTAAAAAAGTCGTGTCTCATCCCAAAATAAGATTTTATGACTGTGCCCACCTTCACTTTCCCATCTGTTGTCTCCATCTCAGTTTCTACATCACACAAATGTGAAGCAATCAGACACCATAAAGTGTCCAAGAAATAGGAGTTTCCCAATAGTACCATCTCTACCATACAAGAAATTTATGTTTTCAAAACTCAACCAGAGAATTTACCTGGTTAGGATCACTCAATAGGGGGATTTCCAACTGAAGTCAACATTGCAATTCAAATCATTGCTGGAAGAAAAAGTTGATGAAGGGATCAAGAGTTGAAAATATATCCTTACAGGTCGAGGAATAATGAAACCATAGAAGAGATTCCATGCTGAATAAAAAGTTGATGAAATGATTGCAACAATATGGTAACTTGGAGTCAAGGCTACTGTCATCATTCCATAATATGTATAGTATAGAAAAGTGAAGAACATAACGAAGAGGAACCATAAGAACTTGGGAGTTGTCCACTTAAAAGAAATCATAGAATAGACCAAGATGGCATAGACTACGGACTGTAACAAAACATAGGGCACCTCAATTGCCACTTGTATAGATAACAAGGATGGTCATTCGATGAAATTGATCTTCATAATAAAACTATAATTGACTAGTTGTTCACATTTAGATTACATGTCCAAGGGCATAAGGAAGTGTTGAATACATTCCAATAGCTTTTTCTCTATAAAAGATAGTTCGTTCAACCTCGACAATTGGCTGGACACTCTATGAATTGCTAAAGCCCAAAAAAGGTACAACACAATACATCGATCCCATAATATTCATTAGATCTTGTTTTTTTCCTCTATAAAAGGACACTGAAGAATAATTAGACAACATTGAGCAGATGAAGCAAAGGAAGTTAAGAGAAACACAATTTACTCTTCTAATAGAGAACAAAAAAATAGTTTTCAAGGGAACAAATAAAGACTACAAGTTCACTTGGAAGACATATGTTAGACTGATTTCTCAATATGCTATGTGACTCTGTTGACTGAAATATGTAATAGAGAATAAACTAATCAATGATAGAGAAAACAAAATGTCAAATTGAGGCCGGACCAATTTTGCAAATAAGTCTATTATGCCTATCAAGAGAGTTTCCAACCTCTTTGTTCCAAGGTCCCAAAATATGGTTCCAAATAGTAGGCAACCACTGTAGTGAAGAAAAACCACACAACATTATAGTGTGGATTCCTCCAATATGACCAATGTTGCTTCCAAAGGCATGCTAGGCACTGAACTTGGAAGGACTGTGCATACTGTGTTGGAAAATTCAAATCCTGCAAGCCATGAGTAGGGGTGCTTAGCTCTTTAATAAGAGCTTGATTCCATCTGAAAGAAGAACAACACATTAGTAAAAAAAGGTTAAAAAAATTGCAGTCTATTCTTTGGGGTGACCAGTGACAAAAAATAGCAAAATCAGATATGAGCAATGAAAAAGCTCTTTCTCAAACAATCTCCTACAATTACATCTAGGCATACTCATAAAGTGCTACTTTTCTATAGATTTAAACAAATTCCACACCAAGCGTTTCCTCAACAACTATGGAACTCACTTCTAGTGCCCATGTCACTGGATTGTATCATTTTATAATCTGCAGTATTTCTGGAATGACCTAACCAACCAAACAAGAATCAGACAAGATCACTATTTTTTACCATAGATTGATAATGGTAAGCACAATAATTTACTAAATAGCTTATGAACTACAATAAAACAAATCACCCTTACCTCAAAATACTCAATGAATTTTAGAGATCTGTGGTTTGTGCTTTTTGAGTCTTTGATCGGAGAATCCACAGTAAGGGAGTTTTTACACCAACGTTTCGAATCCCAAATGGGATCCATCATCAGGGTTAAGAGAAAGATGATGGATCCCATTTGGGAT
>APFE031248532.1:0-35780 GCA_000404065.3 Pinus taeda
CGATCGTTTAATATTCTATCTGCACTTTACTTTATGTACATGTGATTGCTAATCTGTGGAATATAATAAGAAAAAGAAGTAAATTGTTATAAGCATAGAACATACCATAACTTAACAAGTGCACCCTCTTTGGTTCCACCATGAACTGACTAAGGGTATTGACAACATAACAAATGTCTGACCTGGTATTGACCAGATACATCATGGACCTTATGAGCTGCTTGTACAAGGTGGGATCGACTTCTTTATCTTTGGATGCATTAATCTTCTTTCAGTTGGTGATCATTGGAGTAGCGATAGGTCTATAGTCCTGCATTCTAAACCTTTTCAAAATCTCTGTAGCATGTCTCCCTTGCCTAAGGAAAATTTCACCCTTCTACTGCCAAACTTCCAAACCCAAGAAATAATGCATCCGTCCCAAATCCTTCATGTGCAATTTTGTGGCTAGGTTCTCCTTGCAATCTTTGATGAGCCTGGATGAGCCTGTCAGAAAGAGATCATCCACATATAAAACCAGGATTACAGGCTCATTCTTTACAACCAGATAGTAGAGGTTGTTGAAATTTCTAAGTATTACCTGTTAGAAATTTTATTTGTATTCTCTGGTTTATTCCGCCGACTTGTTTAATTACTAACAAGTTATTTAACCATATAAACACTGAAATAAACACAATACAATCTCAACCATCTACAGATTAGCAACCGAAAGAAATGAACAAACACACAAGGGACACCGTAATTCTTGGACAATTGTCCCTGGAAAAACCTAACTTGGGAAAATCAGTGTAGTAGTTCCGAGGGTTATATTATTAAGCCACTTTTCTTGAGTACACTAGGTGCCAAACTAGCTCACCCGACAAACATAAAAAAAAATATGGTAGTAATACCTCTTTGGAAGCAGATATTCTGAAAGTCTGCCCCACGAAACCCTCTCCAGCACAATCAAGAAGCACTGCGTCAACCCTCCTGGCCTCTGCGCTTGCCCTCTGAGGCCCTGCAAAAGCTCTCTAGCCCTTTGCATCACTTCTGAAGCCTCTGTGTGGGTCACGCAAGCCCTTCTGCCTCTGCGTAGTCACTACTGGCTTCTGTGTGGCTCCCTCTAGCTCCGCGTCTGCCTCTCTTCTTCTGCGTTGGTCTTCCGGCACTATCTCTGCCTCTCTGACTTGTACTCACTGCCCCTTGTTGCAACTCTGATCACTGGTTCGATTTCTCTTAGCAAACCCCACTCTAGAAAATCGAACTGACGGATCACTCTAGTGTATCTCCAACTAACTCTCAAGCCTCCTCTTATACTTTTTTTGTTGAGTCTTCAACGACCGAGATTACATCTCTAATCAATGGCTAAGATTAGATTTGGTTTGATCCATGTCATTTAAAACCTTCTAACCCATTTTTATATTAATACCCATTAATATTTTTATTTTCCTAAGTTTAGACTTAGGAACCCATTAAAATATTTATTATTTTAATATCTCCTTCACTGGGTAGAATTACCCCAAACCATTTTAGGGTCTTGGAAATTTCATGTTCTTTAGCCTCTCCACCAATTTTCATGGCTAGATCACATCCGATGCTACCCCAAATCAACAAAGGTTAGGATCTGCATCACTCTTGATGAAAGTCATCTTCTGCAAATAGCCATCAATTCGACCATACCATGCTCTAGGTGCTTGTTTAAGCCCATATAGAGCTTTCTTCAACCTGCATACATGGAATTTCTTCTCATGTGTCTCAAAACCCTCTGGTTGTCTCAAAACCCTTTCATTGTTCAATGTATACTTCTTCTTCTATCACCCCGTTCAAGAACGTCAACTTGACATCCATCTGGTGAATCTCCCACCCCATCTGTGCTGCAAGGGATATCAAGGATCTAATAGAAGTATACCTGGCTATTGGGGCGAAGGTTTCTTCATAGTCTATCACTTCCTTCTGAGCAAACCCCTTAGTCACAAACTTGGCTTTGTATTTTTCCACACTGCCATCTGCAGCGTATTTGACTTTGTAGAGCCATATCAACCCTATAACTGACCTATCCGAAGGACTACGTACCACTTCCCAGACATCATTGACCATTATGGAATTGTATTCCTCCACCCTAACATCTATCCATACTTGATGCTGAACGGCCTCGTGAAACCTAGAGGGTTCACCAACCTGAGGCACCAAGGCTTAGTATATGTCTGGTTGTCTACGCACCCTTTTCTCCTTCCTGGGCGCCCCAAAGAAATCCTCTGCATCTCGTAGTATCTGTCGAAGTTCCCGGCTTGTTCTACCACTAGTAGTGGGTATATCTATCTGCTCCTCCTCTTCCTGAGGCTCCCCCTCTAGAGTTTTGCCTTTAGGAGAGATACTAGTGCTAGTTTCTGCTGGTTGAAGTGGTTAGACCAACGGATCATCCTTTGACTGCTCTTCAGAGGGCATTTCTCCCGATTTCCTAAAAGATTTGTCCTCCATGAAATTTACATCTCGTCGAATTACAATCTTCCTATTCCCCAGAAGATAGACTCTATATGCATTCTCGCCATATCCCACAAGATATCCTTTCTCCACAGACTGATCTAATTTCTTCCTCTTTTCTTTGGGTACATGGTAGTATGCCAAACTCCCAAGTATCCTAAAACGACTTACCTCAGACTTCTTACCAGTGAAGACACTCTCGAGGTAATCTTACCTAATGCCCTGTGAGGAGTCCTGTTCTAGGCATACACAGCCGTGTTGCATGCTTCTTCCCATAGAAACTTGGGCATATCATGATCATACAACATCGCCCTAGCTGCTTCAACAATAGTCCGACTCTTCCTTTCCGCTACTCCATTCTGCTCCCAATTATAGGGGGTTGTCCACTCTCTTCTGATGCCTTCCCTTGCGCAAAAATCAATGAAGTCCTTGTCGATGTATTCTCCACCATTGTCTAAGCACAATATATTTATCTTCTTTCCTATTAGATTCTCAACTGGAGCCTATTAAAATTTGGGTACCAGAGGACAAGTGGTTCCCTAAGGCTTTGATCTTTGGCCTAGGGAAAACTATCCAAATTTATTTGTACTTTTCTCCTAAAGTGACTTTAAAAGTGGTAAAGTCAATTTAATTTAAAAGTGACCTTATAAGTGGTAAAGTCAATTTAATTTAAAAGTCTTTGTAAGTGGTAAAGTTACATTCTAATTTAAAGGTGACTTTATTAAAGTCAATAAAGAATTAGAAAGTGAAAAAGTAACTATGGAAATAAAAGGCTAAGTGGGTCTTTATTTAAGTGAGTGAGTTAAAAAATAAAGAGTGAGAATTAAATGCACATTTATTCTCATCCCTAGGTCTAAATGAATCTCAGCCATTAGATCTCAAGGTACCCAAAAGATCATTTAGAGAGTAAAAGGGGAAGAGAAGAGAAAAATATCAATTCATTCTTTCATGAGCATTTTGAGAGAAAGAGAAGAGAGAGCATGGAGAAAATTTCTGAGCAGCGAGGAAGTTAAGGAGAGTAGCAAGAAGACATTTCAGCCACTCTGGGCAGCAACATTTATTGGCACATATCCCAAGGAAAAACCATACAACATGAGAAATGCATAGAAATGGAGGAAGAGGAACAGCAAAAAGGGCACAAATTTCGAGGCAGTCGTACTGCTGAAATCTGTACAGCAGGTTGTGGGCAAGATTTTCAAGGCAAGCCGTACAACATTTAATGTTGTTTTATTGCTGGAAAAATTTATGTTTTGGCAGTTTGCTGATTGGCATAATTTTTGAGGTAGAGTTCAAGCACGAAAATCGAGATAAGTTGTAATTTGTGGTTGCTGGAATTTTTACTGTTATTTCAGTTTCTCTGTAAAAGTATTTTCAGAAATAAAGAAGAGCTCTCAAACTGGTTTTCCCGAAGAGTTGTAAGGGGGGTTTTCCAAGGTCACATTGACAAAAAGTCATTGTGTTATTTTCTGTGTGGCTATCATAATTTTGCAGTGTTTTATTTTTGCAATTTCAGTGGTTGTTAAATCTCTAAATTTGTGTTTTCAAAAAATATTGTCATTTCCAGATTTTAGAATTTTTATCATGCTTGGATTTAAAACTAAATGCATGAAGTGATAAGAAAAACTGATAACCAGAGTGGGGGTTGAAATTCTTCATGGTATCAGAGCTTGGCTGGATGAAAAGTGTAGTTTGGGACAGCAAAGTGAAAATTACAGCAAGCTGATTTTTACACAGAAAATAGAAACCTTTACCACAGATTTGAAAATTTCAGTTTGGTAGGACAGTGAAACATGTCTTTGGGTTTAAGAGTTGAAGACAGATTGGATGGGCAGAACAACTACAGTGCATGGAATGAGAGAATCCAGAGCATCTTTGAGAAAGCAGAAGTTTGGGGCATTATGGTAAATAACACACAGAACCCAGTAGTAGTACATGCTGACCCCTGTACAATTGGCAGAGTTTAACAAAAACAATGCTAAGGCAAAAATGTAACGACCCATCTTTAAATGCACATATTATGTGCCCCTGTATAAAAAAAATAATAATACTAAATATAATCAATAAATCAATAAAATATAATTATAAAAAAAGAAATAAAGGATAGTAATTGATCAAAAAAATGAATTTATTTAATCTGAAGTACTAAGTTATAATTAAAACAAATAAATAAACTTTATATATGAGGAACAAATATAAATAAAACAAAGGTAAAATATATGAATAGTAACATATTAATATAATCAGTAATATAAAGTATGTCATAATGGTTATACTGAAACACAATAGATGTTAAATATATATATATATAATCTATAATAGTGTTAATATATATATATGATAATCAAACTTTATAATACCTCCAACGTTATATATAAACCATCGTATAAAAAAAAGACTGAACCTGAAGGAAGGCAGAGACGCCTGTATGGGAGGATGACTCACAGTTGGAGGAAGCTGTCACCGCGAGAGTAAGCGGTGGAGTCTTGGGCGTACAGGGCAGCCACCGCTTA
Organism: Pinus taeda; assembly: GCA_000404065.3. NCBI lineage: Eukaryota > Viridiplantae > Streptophyta > Pinopsida > Pinales > Pinaceae > Pinus > Pinus taeda. The sequence goes on from APFE031248532.1 coordinate 4,968, forward strand.
GCCCTGGTTATAAAATCACTGAGATGAGGCTGAGAAGAAGGAGGAGGACGGAGAGTGGAGGGCAGGAGAACCAGGAAATCAGGAGTTCAAACCAGAGGGAGCTTTACATTGACCTAAGGTTCTAGGCACGGGGGCAGTGAGCTTCAGTGAGAAGCTTGCTGGATTGGCTAGTAGGAATCGGTTTCCCAGTAATCGGATCAGAATAACCGCAGAGTCATCAGCTTCAACAGGAGCAGACAGTAGTTCAGGTAGGTGTTCGAAATCCCTTACGGTTATTGCATTTCTGTTTTGCTTATCATCTTATTTCAGTTTATGGTTATTACACATGGTATCAGAGCGCATCGTTCAAACCCTTCGACCTCACAGGCCCTACGCTCTATCAATTTTGTGGTTAAATTCTGCTGCGTAAAAGCTTGTAAAAATTCACGGTTACATTTCTGCGGTTTGAATCTAAAAACCCTCTGTTTAACAAGCGCTGTGGTAATTTCAGTCTGTGAATATAATTTGAAATAATTTAGAGCCTAGTTGAAATAATTTAAAGGCAAATTAGTGGGCATCAATTCATTTTGAGGTCAATTTCCATGGTTAGCCTCAGAAATCCCGTGGTTACTAAGCGAAACCCTCCTCTGCTCGAGAGGTACGTTGAATTTCATTGCCCAAGGAAGGGATTAAAATAATACAGCAAAATTAGGGTCTCCTTCCCTGCGAGAGAGGTGGAAGAATTCTTTTTACACATTCCGATAGACAAGGCGGATGGTAATCTGGGTGAATGAAGGGGCATAGTTCGGGAGGTCAAACCAAAGAAAGTATGGAAGCGCGCCGATTGAAATGTGATTTTCACAGTTTTTCGTGCGCGGATAAAGCAACGTATCAGTAAATTACTCATCGTATTTTTCATATTACCCATAATCTCCGCCTTCCCTCATCTTTGCATCGATTTAAAATGGAATTATAATATTATTCAATCTGCTATAAATCTCTGAGTTATAAAACAGTTTGTGCGCCGCATTCTCTGAAAATTGTTAATGAACGGGCAATCTTACGCATATCCTGTTATGGATAATGCTACCTACGCAGCTTCCTGCGTTCCAAGGAATCGAACCTGCACGGGAAAGCCCATTTAAAACCATATTCATAAACAGAACACTAAATAAATGAAACGTCGACAGCTGGGTTTGAACCTGCGCGGGGGAAGCCCAACAGATTTCGCGCGAGGAGAAAGCAACGTATTCAATCTGGGGCTTTCTCTCTTCTCAAAACACCGGGTAATTTACTACATTCCATATCGATTTCATTTAACTCTTGAATCTGCAGATTCATGGAAGCCACAATTGAACTGTCTAGAGCCTTGCTCCCACTGGTTTTGCATATTGAAAGCTAATAACAATGTAACGTGTAGACATAAGCATCTCTAAGGAACAAGCAACTTACGGGTACAAAACCTCACCAGCTAGGAATAATTTTTTTACGTCGTTTCCCCATCTTGCATTTTGATTAGCCCTCTGGCATTGCCGTTGTCTTCTTATAGCATCTAGTTTGTACCATAAGGACACGAGAGGAACATTTAATTCTTTAGAAATGTAGGTTGTCTGTATTCCAGTTCTAAGGTGAAATACTTCAATATATTATTTAACAGAGATGCCTTTTGAGTGCAATATTCTCATTACTTACCTCTGAAATGTTGGTCATACCTTACCTTTATTAATGTTAGGTAAGTGACCTTTTGTTCACCATGCTCATATAAGTGAAAATCAATCTTACTTGAGCTAGAAGTTAAGGTCTGTCCTGAAAGGTTTCGCTTCAGCTCAGGTAAGGTCCAGTTCTCAAGCTAACTTTACTTAGGTAGGTAAGGTCTTGGTCCTGAACTCTGCTCCGTGACATAAGGTTCTTGTCCTGAGTTCTACACAGGATAGGGATTGTTAGTCATATCATCCAGTTAAAGTTGGTTGTCCTTCACGTGGAAGAATTTGTGCGAATAATTAAACATATGACATATATCCTTGCATTAGATGGTATGGGAAAAGGGAGCCAAGACAAAGAAGAACCAGAACATATAACGCAGAGCAACAAAGGGGATTGAGCTATGCACCTTATACTAACAGCACAATACAAAATAGTAGCAATTTTGTCAACCAAGAGTAACAAGCAAATAAATGAGTTAAGGTCGTGATTGGGCAGCAAACAGGATGTCTCCAGTACATTGGAAAGAAGTTGTCATGAAACAAGAGCGCTATTCACCTCAACATGTCTACAATGAAAGCTTAAGACCAGTGTTGCCATAATGTGGAGCATAGTGGGGGAGCTGAGTAAGAGTGTGGGAGTGGTCCATCCCAAAGAAATCTGTGAGCAAAGCATTTTGTAACATCTACCAAAATAATGAGTGAATGGTGTTAATACTCAGCAAGATAAAGAGAATAAAATAAATGATTTCACCAAGTGAGCTGCTCTACACTGTGTCGGTGGGGGAAGATTCATGTTACTTTGTCTGTGAATATATACTAAAATAAGTTGAACATATATATAGTAACTAGTCACTCAAAAACTAAAATTCAACATCAGGATAGGAACTGTTTAATTCTTCTTTCCTTCAAACCTATTACAAGTGATATCAAAGTTTTAAATTTCAAAACCATTATTATATAGACGATAACAGATAGAGAATGATGAAATTTATGTCTCTTTAACATTCCTATGACTTCAGTTTTCCAATTAAACACGCAGGTGACCCCTGTTTCCAGATGCTTATTATTCTAAAATTCAGGTCTATAAGGTTGATATTTATAATGTTTTTCTTTTGAATTCTTAATAATCGTATGGATAGTACAAATTAAGTGCAGGGGTTATTGGGGTTATTTCCATGTCCTTGAAACATTTGGCTAATAATTCTCTTTTTTCAACCATCATTGGAAGAAAGATTAGTAGGCGTTGTGTATCATATCATGGATTCAAAATGCTTTTAAAATTTTGGGTTAGCTTCAGGTTCTGCTGCACGAATGTCTCATGAGAGCTCTTATGTTAAAGCAAACACATGTACAAGAAGTCCATGCGATACATTTAAGGTTATATACATAGAAAGGATGTCCAGAGAAAAAATTGTTTTATCATTCATAAATATGGAACAGATTGGGTACAATCAAAACAATCTATCATTAGCAGTGTATTTTTAAGTTTAAGTTTAACAGTGTATTTTTTTTTTTTTTAATTCAAGGACATAGGAGTCTACACTTCTCTCTCCCACCCTTAGGTCAGTACATATATTTAGAAGATAAATCGCCTTGTAAAACTTGAAGCCATTGACTCACCTAAATAATATGGAAACCACCTTGCTAAATGTTATCTACCAAATAGCCCCAGTTTATGGTCATTACACTTATGATCATTAAACTTTCAACTAAAAGTTTTCTGCCCAAACATTATGAAATCTGAACTTTTGATAGCACAAATTCCTATAAATCCTATTGCAGTCAAATTGCATTTTGCATCAACCATCAAAGTATTATGTGCAATTTATAAAGACCACTTTCCAAAGCATCCTTTAGAGAGCAAATTGTACTAATTATATCCTTTGACGAAACCATTTTTAGACAGAAATGGTTATGGAAATCATAAATCACATTTTATCCTAATTTCTTTCCTCCGTTTAAAATCAATCTACTTTTATGATATACTGATGAACTGTATCTCTTCTAGATGTTAATCATGGCATGTCTATGGTAAATTTTCGGCTAAAAGTCAAACTAATAGGGAACCAAAACAACCCTTCTTTTATAGACTTAATCCATATCCAAGTAATATATTCAAAATATAAATATGTATGACCTCCCTTAAATGTAATAACTAGATTGAGGTATGGCGGGTATGTTACCGACGTACTTTGTAACAAGATATTTAACATTTATTTTGTATGAGTGTTATTAGGTAAATAAACTTTAGATGTGTTACCTTAGGAGCTAATAACCATACACTTATGCATTATTCAGATTAGGATAGAATACCCTGCATTAGGACAAGGAGGTCGTGAGACCACCCTCCTTGACCTCGGTACCAGTAAGATCCGCCTAGCGGGTAAAAATAGCAAAACTATACCCATTTATGAATGTGAATTTGCAAAAGAAAATTATGCGTTAAATTTGGTTGTCTACCTCAAAATTTCGATAAAATTTTATTATGTGTTCAGGAACCATTACAATGGTAAGGACGTATGAGCGACGACAACGTGATCGGGCAGCATCACCACCATTAATTCCGCCACCGTCGCCATCATCGTCCCCATCATCACCACCAAGACCATTATCAACATCAATCGCCCCAGCGCCAGAGTTGACTGTGATAATGAACTCCTTGGAAGCCTTATTGGAGACATTAAAAGAATCCACTAAGGCTAAAACCAAAGAGGAATCTCAACATTTGGCTACCAGTTCAGCAGAACCAAAGAATTTTGAGCCCAGAAGATCGAAAGAAGACATTTCGAGGGAGCTTCAGAAAATCAGACTCCCAGAATTCTCAGGGGGTCGGGAAGGTGAACGCACTGAAGCATGGTTGGAAGGAATGAACAGATGCTTTAGGTTAAGAGAATATTCGTCTTCGGCAAAAACAAAAATTGTCGTGTTTCAACTAAAGGAAAGTGCCTTGATTGGGTGGGGAAATCTGGAAAAGCAGCTACACCTTACATCAGATAATGCCCCTTGGGAACTATTTGAGGAAATGTTTCGCGCAAAGTATTTACCTCCATACTTTCAACAACAGCAAGCAAGAGCCTTTCATACGTTAATTAAGGGAAATAAAACGGTGGAAGAGTATGAGATAAGGTTTATGGAGCTTGTAAAATACATTCACTACTTAGACTCTGATGAACGTCAAGCTGAACGCTTCATATTTGGGTTAAATCCTCGCATCAGAGCCTTCATAAGCATGTGGAAGCCATCATCAGTAGTCGAGGCAGTCGAATGTGGTCGTTATGCAGAAGAGCACCTAGGGATCAAAAAGGATATGGGACCAATAGAGCCTGTCCAATCAGGATTTCCAGGAAAGACTCCCCGGAACTTCTTCAGAGGAGGTAGCTCGAGGCCACCTTACGGTAACAGGTTTACCCCAAGAAATATAGGGACGAGAGCTCCCATGGCAGTAAACACTATAGCCGCGAGATCATCAAACACCAGTCCCTGGGCATCTTGAAGGACCGCTAATGGAGGAAGAAATTCGAGAGGAATAAACACGAGAGGACGAAGCTCGTTCTCTAGGAATTCACGCCCTGACTCAAGAGGTCAGCACCACTTAATTGTTGGGGATGTGGGGGACCGCACTTTCAACGTGACTGCCCCGAAGCTTCGTTGAATATATTGCATAGGACTGGAAAGGAACCGATATTAGACAACCGAGGTAATCATAGAATTCATGCAGTGGTCGACCACAACCAAGCAGCACATCAATCCACTGTAGTGGAATCTTCAGGTACTATCAATGGTATAAAACTCAAAATTTTATTTGATACTGGTGCCACAGATAGTTTCATTTCATCATATGCATTAAACAAATGTGGGTTGGCAGCTCGTAGACAAAATGATTTTCATCAAGTGGAAATGGCCTCAGGAGAACTCCAAACCGTGAGCTTAAGTGTGGATCAATGCAAAATTGACCTAGGGGTCTGTCTGACTAAACTGAAAGTTTATGTCACAGCATTAGGAACATATGATCTTATCATAGGTATGGGCTGCCTAGAAGCTCATCAAGCTTGGGTAGATTGTTATGGGAAAAGAATTCTAGGCATGAACGATGAAGGAGAAGTAATCCAAATTCAAGGAATCAGGAGGAAGGTATCTTTACGCTACATTTCCGCGATGAAAATGAAGCGTTGTTTAAGGAAAGGTTGTCAGGGTTATGTAATTCAAGAGGTAAGCGAAGGAAAATGACCATCCTTAGGACAATATCCGGTGTTAGACGAATTCCAGGATGTATTTCCAAAAGAGTTACCAGGATTGCCCCCCGTAAGAGAGTTGGATCTCACTATTGAATTAAAACCAGGTACCCAACCAATCTCTAAAACACCTTATAGAATGACAGCTCCAGAACTTCAGGAACTACAAATTCAATTGAAGGAACTATTGGATATAGGGCATATTCGGCCCAGCATATCACCTTGGGGCGCTCCTGTAATTTTTGTGAAGAAGAATGATGGATCTTTAAGATTATGCGTAGATTATCGAGACTTGAATCGAGCTACAGTAAAGAATCAAACCCTATGCCTTGAATCGGTGATCTTTTTAATCAAATGAAATGAGCTGCTGTCTTTTCAAAAATTGACCTTCGATCAGGCTATCATCAGTTAAGGATTTCTGAAAATGATATTTCCAAAACTGCATTCCGGACACGTTTTGGACATTATGAATTCACCGTGGTACCATTTGGATTAACAAATGCACCAGCAATATTCATGAATCTACGAATAGCGTTTTCCGTATATATCTTGATCAATTTGTGCAAGTCTTTTTAGATGATATACTCATCTATTCCAAGAATAGGAAAGGGCATGAAGATCATTTGCGGATAGTATTGTCCTGTCTTAGAGAACGCCAGTTGTATGGAAAACTATCGAAGTGTTCATTCTTTTAGGAAAGGATTCATTATTTGGGGCACATCATATCAGGTGAAGGGATTTTGGTAGATTCTAAGAAAGTAAAAGCGATCATGGATTGGCCAATACCAAAAAATGCTCATGAGATACGAAGCTTTATGGGTTTAGTCGGTTATTACCGAAGATTTGTAGAGGGGTTCTCCAAAATCGCAAAGCCAATTACAACCCTTCAGCGGAAAGGTGTCAAGTATGAATGGACCGAGAAATGTAGAAAAGCATTCTCTGAACTCAAAAAACTACTCACCTGTGCATTGATACTAAGAGTCCCTGACATGGACAAAGATTTTACAGTATGTACTGATGCATCCAAACAAGGACTGGGTGCAGTGTCGATGCAAGATAGAGGAGTAATAGCATATGCTTCCAGGAAGTTAAAACCTCATGAAGAACTCTATGCTACTCACAATTTAGAATTAGCCGCTGTAGTACTAGCCTTAAAGATTTAGAGACACTATCTAGTGGGACGAAGTTTTACACTTAAAAGCGACCATCAAAGTCTACAATATTTGTTCACCCAAAGAGACTTAAATGCAAGGCAAAGGCGATGGAGTGAATTTCTAAGTGAATATAACTTCGGGATATCATACATTAAAGGAAACAAAAATGTAGTAGCAGATGCTTTAAGCAGAAGACCTTGGATATTTTCTCTCATACACATTGAAGTAGACTTAAGACAACGAGTACTAGATCATCTTATAAAAGACAGTTGGTATTTAAAGGTGAGAGCAAGACTTGAGGGTAAAAGGGCAAAAGAATCTAAATTTGAGGGATATGAACTAGAAAACGATGGAATCTTACGATTCCATGGAAGGATGTATATTCCTGATGATAAAGATCTTCGGGATACCATCCTTGGGGAAGCCCACAGAGCAGTGTATTGTGCTCATCCTGGAGTAGGGAAAATGTATGCGGATACCAAGAAACTCTTCTTTTGGACAGGCATGAAGTGTGATATCACTCAATTTGTTGCAAAATGTTTGGAGTCTCAGCAAGTAAAGGCAGATCATTGTCACCCAGCAGGCCTCTTGCAACCCCACTACATTCCTATGTCTAAATGGGAGACCATTTCTATGGATTTTATCACTGGACTACCTCTTACTTCTCAAAGACACAATGCCATTTTGGTAGTGGTGGATAAATTAATAGAAAGTGCCCATTTCATTCCCGTGAGAGACACTTACGATGTTGCTGATGAAGCTCGAGTATTCATAAATGAAATTATTAGATTTCATGGAGTACCTAAAAAGATTATATCTGATAGAGATTCACGATTCACTTCTAGATTCTGGACTTGCATGCAAACAACCTTAGGTACTCAGCTAAATTTAAGCACTGCTACCATCCTGAGACTGATGGGCAAACTGAAAGAGTGAATCAAGTACTTGAAGACATGTTGCGAATGTACGTAATGGATCAACAATCACACTGGGAAAAGTATTTACCCTTAGTCGAATTCGCATACAACAATAGTTACTACAGCTCGATTGGGATGCCTCCATTTGAAGCTTTATAGGGCCGACCTTGCAGAACACCGTTAAGTTGGGACAGGTTAGAAGATCGAGTGATAATAGGACCTGAATTAATCCATGAAATGGAAGCGCAGGTAAGACAAATTAGACAACAATTAAAGGAAGCTCAGGATAGACATAAGAGTTATGCTGATGCTCACAGAACTGATAGGAGGTATGAAGTAGGGGATCAAGTTTTCATCCGCATCAAGCCAAATAAAAGTACTATTCGATTCGGGAAAGGGACAAAGTTATCACCCCGATTTATTGGGCCATTTAAAGTCATGGAAAGAGTGGGACCTGTTGCCTATCGTCTTGCCCTGCCACCTCACCTGCATAGAATTCATAATGTATTTCATGTTTCTGTATTAAGACATTATATAGCTGATCTATCTCATAACCTTCAAAGGAAGGAATTGCAGGTATCGGACAAGGGAGTCATATCGGTCGAACCTTTACGTATTCTGGAACGTAGGGTTCGACAGTTCAGGAACTGCCTGGTGGACCAAGTTAAGGTCCAATGGGACAAGTATAGTCCTGGATCCGCAACTTGGGAAAATACAGAGGACATATGTTAAAGATACCCTAGACTATGTCAATTTTGAAGAACTTTAAACTATGTTTTATATATATTTTACTCCACTGCAATCAGAGACCCAGAAACATTTTGAATGATTATAGATAAACGTGAAATTTTGTGACATAATATATTTAACTTCTGCTGGTACATGGATACCAAAACGATATATGTGGTTAATTTTATTAAATTATGGTTGTCGAAGGAAAGTTAAGGCAGTTAAAGGATTTTACTTCTAATAGAAATTAGGATATTGTAAATCTGTTTTATTTTTACATGTCAATATGATCAATGGAATAGAAATCAGGAAGTGAATACATTTTAGATGGGAGTCAAAAGGCATGCATAGAAAATGGTAAAAATAGATTATACTGTAGTATCATATGTGAATAATACATGAGTTATTTTGAATATGTTGATGCACATTTTACGAATGCATGAGTGAGTGTATGATTGCAGATTCAAGTATCCGATTACCGGGATGACCACGTGATGACAGAACCTCAAAACAATTAAAGCTCCAAGTGATTCTATGATAGGGTGTTAACCCTAAGTTCTACTGGGAGGGGTGGAGGTGTTGCCCATCGTTTATCCTCCGAACCCTGGAGTCATGGGAGGACTGTGCGAGTCACGCTCCCCTAAACGTGTGATGATGACTGCCAGATGCCTACTAGGAATCAGGTCGGTATAGCCGACGCTGTCACCTTAGAGTTTATGAATGGTTAGGTTAGTAAAACTGACGCCATGGCATACTCTAGTAGAGGACGGATAGGATGGGAGCAGAAGAGATTAGGAAGGATAGGATGATCTCAGAATAGTTTGGGAACCTAGATAGGGAAGGCATGTCCATTAAAACTCTCTAACTTCGGGACGAAGTTTTCTGAAGGGGGAGTGTATGTAACGACCCATCTTTAAATGCACATATTATGTGCCCCTGTATAAAAAATAATAATACTAAAATATAATAATAAATCAATAAAAATGATAATTATAAAAAAAGAATAAAGATTTAGTATTGTATCAAAAAAAATTAATTTATTTAATCTAAAGTACTAAAGTTATATTAAAAAAAACAAACATAAATAAACTTTATATTTTAGGAACAAATATAAATAAAACAAAGTAAATATATGATAAAGTACATAATAATATAAACAAGTAATATAAAGTATGTCCTATGGCTATACTAATACACAATAGTGTTAATAGATATATATGATAGTCAAACTTAATAATACCCCCCAACGTTATATATAAACCATCGTATAACAAAAGACAACCTGAAGGAAGGTAGAGACGCCTGTACGGGAGGATGACTCACAGCTAGAAGGAGCTGTCACCGCAGGAGTAAGCGGTGGAGTCAAGGGTGTACAGGGCGGCCACCGCTTAGCCTGGTTATAAAATCACGGAGATGGAGCTGAGAAGAGGAGGAAGACGGAGAGTGGAGGGCAGGACAACCAGGAAATCAGGAGTTCAAACCAGAGGGAGCTTTACATTGATCTGAGGTTCTGGGCACGGGGGCAGTGAGCTTCGGTGAGAAGCTTGCTGGATTGGTTGGGAGGAATTGGTTTCCTGGTAATCGGATCAGAATAACCGCGGAGTCATCAACTTCAACAGGAGCAGACAACAGTTCAGGTAGGTCTCGAAATCCCTTACGGTTACTGCATATTCTTCTGCTTATCATCTTATTTCAGTTTATGGTTATTACAGGCAGAGATAGTGTCGGAAGACTAGCATAGAGGCAGAGAGGCAGACGCAAAGCCAACAAAATCTATGTAGAGGGTCAGAGTGACTGTGTAGAGGGCCAGAGGTCATGCGTGAGTGACGCAGAGGGTCAGATACACTGGGCAGAACATCAGAGGGCTGACGCAGTTTCTCATAAAGGCATTGGAGAGTTTTCGTGGAGCAGACTTTTCGAATATCTGTTTTCGTAGAGAAGTATTACTACCAGATAGATTTCTCTGTTGGGTGAGCTAGTTTGGCACCCAGTTGTACTCAAAAAAAGCTGCTTAATAATAAAACCCTCAGAACTGTTGCACTAGTTTTCCCAAGTTGGGTTTTTCTGGGGACGATTGTCCAAAAATAACGGTGTCCCTTGTGTGTTTGTCTATTTCTTTCAGTTGATGATCTGTAGATGGTTGAGACTGCATTTGTGTTTATTTTCAGTATTTATATTGTTAAATAACTTGTTAAGAAATTAAACAAGTAGGTGAAATAAACCAGATACTGCAAGAACAATTTCTAACGGGTTAGACTTAGAAATTTCAACACTTGTCAGCTTTCGCTGGAGTAGCCTTTGATTCAGACTTCTCTTCCTTGCACTTCTTCCGAGGGCACTGAGTGGCGAAATGTCCCAGTTCCCCACATCTGAAGCATCTGACTTTGGTTGTCTTTCTTTTTCCTCTTCTGCTGCCCTAGTTGTCTCACTGATGCGAGAGTTGCATCCTCCTCTTCCTCCTTCTTGACTCTAACTCCTTTGTCGCTACTTCCCGCCTTGGTTAACCGCCTGATATCTTCCTGTCGAAGAGTTGCACATATCTCCTCCCAAATGAGGAGAGAAGCCCTGCCCAAAATGCTCGAGACAAAGGTCTCCAAGTCTTCAGTGATTGCCTTTAGGGCAGTCCTAACCATGAACTCGGGATCTGGTGTAGACCCCACAGAAGTCAGCTAGTCTCGAATCCCTTGCAACCTGAGAAGGAAGGGATCGATTTCTTCTCCCTTCTGCATCTGATACTGTCTCAGCTGGTTCTCAAGCAACATCTTATGTTGAACTGAAGTTCCCTCATACAAGGTGGTCAAGGCCTCCCACATCTCCCTTTCTGTTTCCTTTTTAACAATATGTGGGACCACACGATCCTTGACCTCGTCCAAGATCATGCACTTCACCTTTGGTTGAGCCTCCTCGTATTTCTTAAGAGGATCAGCATCGACCCATACAACCACCACTTTCAAGGCATAATCCTTGATGCGATTCTTGTCCAAGACTGCTAGGATCCTGGCCTTCCATATGACAAAGTTGGATGCTCCATCTAATCTGTCTTGATCCCTCAGTCCATTAACTGCCATCTCTATTCAAATGAGTGTCGAACAAGTTCTCTTCTCCTCTTTCACTACTACGCAGCAAAACTCAGATCTGGATTTCTTTGGCGCTAGAAATCCTCTAAGGAACAAGTTCCCTCTAGACTCCAGCCTCCTCGTATTTCTTAAAAGGATCAGCATCGACCCATACAACCACCACTTTCAAGGCATAATCCTTGATGCGATTCTTGTCCAAGACTGCCAGGACCCTGGCCTTCCATATGACAAAGTTGCATGCTCCATCTAATCTGTCTTGATCCCTCAGTCCATTAACTACCATCTCTATTCAAATGAGTGTCGAACAGGTTCTCTTCTCCTCTTTCGCTACTGCGCAGCAAAACTCGGATCTGGATTTCTTTGGCGCTAGAAATCCTCTAAGGAACAAGTTCCCTCTAGACTCCCTCTGAGTCTTGATTTCCTTCACAAAAATCCTTCCGCCAAACAATGTCAAATCACTCCTCTCCAATCCTCCTTTGTTGTTGCTCAGCAACCTGGACCTAGATTTCTTTCGCAAGAAATTTGTTAAGGTATTGACTCCCTCTACCTTGGTTCAGTCTCCTCAGACACTGTTCTGCACCAGCAGCAACAACGTCCCACCAACACCTCACATCTATTCTGCACTGCTCCCTCTACCCTAGCAACTGAAGAATATGAGCTCCTCAAGCTCTGTGCAGTCACTGTGTGAGCTAGATTAGCTCCTCCTAGCCACTGCGTCACTCCTTCCTGGCTCAGAAAGATGACGTGACTCTGGGTGAGCCTTATCTGCCCCTCTGCTTTTGCCCTAGCCTAGATAGCTGACGCAGTTACTGTGTGGGCTCCTCCCAGCTACTGTGTCACCCTCACCTAGCTCAGAATGCTGACACAGGCACTGCGCGAGCCTCTGTGTCACCTCTTCTGCACTGCATCGCACTCCCTCTACGTCTCTAGCTTTGGAACAACGCTGTCACTCGAGACAATTGCCTCTCTGCAGCAGATTTGCTGGATCTCCCAGCTGATGGCTTCAATATCCTATGATCTACAATGCTTTGATACCATGTGAAAATTTATGAATCTTTACAAACATAAATCCTACTACAGTAACTGGTTTAGCATCTCCTACTTGTTATTTCATTCAACAAGTTATTTCATTTATAGACAGTGATGAAAAACACTACTGCAGACTATACTGACATACAGATCATAAACTGAAATGATAAATGAGACAAACACACAGGGGACACTGTTATTTTTGGACAACATGTCCCTGGGAGAACCCAATGTGGGAAAACTGGTGTAGCAAATAGAGGGTTTGTATTATTAAGCAAGCAGAATCTGAGTAAAACAGGTTGCCTCTCACACCGGCTAACTTACAGAGAAATCATGACAACAAGAAATAAATACGAGGGTTTACCTCATTCCTCAAGTCACAGTTGATCCAATGAGCGATCTAGCTCCTCCAACAGATACTGCGAAGTCCCTACACAATCACTACGTGGGCCAGCGTCTTGCCTTCAAAAGACTACATCACCCCTTCTGTTGGATCGATTTGCTAGAGGAAGGCTATTGTTCAGCCCTCCCAGCTCAGAACCTCACTTCTCCAGAAAATTCTCGGATTTCTGACGAATGCTCTGCACTGGCACTGCAAGAGACCCTCCTGGACTGTGTGAGCCCCTCCTGGGCTGCGTAGGCCTCTACGCTGCCTCTCTAATGCTACTATTGCATCTCTACCACGTACTCTTTGGATTGGAACTCCTTTCTGATCCAAATCTCTGCTTCTGCCCCTCTCACTGCAACTTATTAGATCAATGGTTCGATTTTCTTAGCAAACCACGCCACAGAAAAATCAAACTAACTGATCAACTTGGTGTATCTCCAACTGACCCTCAAGCCTCCTCTTATACTTTTCCTATTGATGAATCAATGGTCGAGATTAAGTCTCTAATCAACGGCTAAGATTAAAATAGACTTGATCCTCATCTCTTAGAAGCTTCTCACCCATATTTTTATTAATACCCATTACTATTTTTATTTTCCTAAGTTTAGACTTAGGAACTCCATTAAAAATATTATTTTAATAACTCACTCTTTCGGTGGAATTTCTCCAAACGATTTCTATGTTTTGGAGATCTCATGTGTTCTAGCCCCTCCACAAAATTTCTGAGCTAGAGCACATCCGTTGCTGTCCAAAATCAATAGAATAGACATGAAAATATTACTTACATGTGTAAAGAGTATATCCAATCATCAAATTATGCCAATAATGAAGCTTCAAGAAAAGAGAGAGATATCCAAAGTTCAAACATCAATGTTCGTCCATTACATCCAAAAGCTTCCTCTAAAAGGGATAGCGAAAATCTCACAATAGATAAGAATACAATCCAAATGATGATGATGAAAATGAATCATCTCACTTCTATTTATACACGCTAATGAATTCGATTTAGCTAAATTGCCCTAATTGAGTCCCTAAAATAAAATAATGTGCATAATAACATTACTTTTGGTGACAAGCCCACCAAATAGCTCAATAACTTAATAAGTAACCTTTCAAGAGGGTCGAATGATGAACAAAGTGAGTCGTTGGGCGTTTAAGGAGGCCTAATGAAGTCCGAGGGGTGCCATGATGACGAACTAGACTCCAAACATAGTGGATAAGGGGTTGGCCCCTTGTTTTCCAAGCAAGAACCTGTGGTGCTCCCAAGTGGGTTTAGGGGAGCACAAGGACATCCTTATGGGTCTCCAAGTGGATCATAAATGCCTGTAGACCATCTGTAAGGGCTAGGATGATGATATAATCCCTCCTTCTGCAGCGGGAGACATCCTCTGGACAATGGAACATCTGCCAAGTGAATGGCGCATGTGTGAAGCCAACTGGGCATGGTGAACTAGGTGCATCATCCTCATCCAAAAGGTGGAACACGAGAAATCAACCAGCGATGTTGGTGATCCATGAAGTATGCTCTACTATGGTGGAGGCCCATGGCTCTTAATGCTCACCCTACAAGTGCCAATCTAAGAAATCGGATACGTTGCATACCCTCCATGTGTCCCGAATCGGGCAAATCAAACACGATTCAATGGGACACGTGTCCTCCGAACGTGTCTGAGTGTGTCCCACACATGTTCGGTCATGTCTTGGCGTGTCCGAGTAACATGTCCCGATTCTAGGACACATGTCCTCTTGAATAGCATGTCACACGGCCACTAAAGGTCGGTTTTGGGTCATTTCTCCCTCACTATTCTCTGTCTCTCTTGCTCTGTGTGTGTGGGAGCCACTAGCAAAGGGTTTGGGAGCATTTTGGAGGTGATTCAAGCAATAGGTAAGTGCATTTTTCTTCTATTTTTTTGCATTTTTATTACAACAGTTTGCATATGCATTTTTTTTACAAGTTTGTGCTTTTTTTCTTTATTTTTTACAGCATTTATGGCTCAATCAAGGGAAACAGGGAAGAGGCAAAGGAAGGGGATGAATGTCACCATTGGAGATGCCCCTCTTGTTCCAATTTCATTAGGGTCTGCAAGTGTTCTCTCTATTGGAAGTGGGGCTACAACAACAACTTCAAATGTTGAGGGAAGAATTAATTTAGAAAAACGTCATGCTCAAGAAAACAAATATACCTTGTGGAAGTATGTCACAATAGAGCAAGGGCTAAGCAACAAGTTGAAGGGAGGAGGCAATGTTGCTTGGAAATGAAACTATTGCAACAATCATTTCATGAGCACTTATTACCGTGTGAAAGCTCATTTGTTGGCTTTACATTGGAGCATGTACACAGTTGTCTTTAGCTAAGAGGAAAGAAATGGAAAAATAGGCCAATGTTGATGTGGCAAAGGTGGCTGCAACATCTAAAAACAAGAATGATGATCCCCTTCCGTTCTTGAGGAAAAGCAGCGACAAATTTGTCCATGCTTGGAGATTGTCAGCCTATGTTTTGGGAGTGTCAATTTGCCAAAGATGTTGGCTTGTTTGAGGTTCAACATGGTGTGTTACTCTAGGGTATGTACTATGGTGCTTTGGTGCACTGATTTGTTTGGTGATGGTTGTTCTCTTGTATGTACTGCTTTTTTAGGGATTTGGCATTGCTTGTGGATGTCGGTGTTATCCTTGTGGAAAATTAGGTGTAAGTTTGTTTTTAATTAGGCGGTCAGCTGTCTATCTACTTTCAGTGCATTGTGAAAAATTGAGGTATGCCATTAGCTTTTGTCTAAGGGAGCTTTTTAAACAAAGATGCCCAATCTTTGGATCACAAAGAAAATTTTGCTTTTCTTTCTGCTCTACTGTCTCTTAGGAAGATGTTATGAAGTTGATTGTACCTTTCTGCATTTTTCTCTTTTGATTGTAAATATTTTTTTGTAAATATAAGATGTATTTTTCCAAAAAAAAGCACTAAGTATTTTTATTTTTAATGTGAATATATATGTGGAACTATGTTAGTACAGATCATTCTAATAATATCTGGGATTATGTATTAATTGTTATGTATTAATTGATGTGTGTTTCATTGTTTCAGGCTGATCTTTTAGTCATCGATCCGTTATTGTGGTGCACAATCCCTTTACATGATCCGTAATGATTCTTTACCATTTTATACATATCTTCTCAATTCTAGTTGACGTTAAGATGATATCTATGACATACAACTGCATAAGAGTTCTCTAGAAATTTCAAATCACCTATCATTTTTACTAAAAAGAACATCCATATGAAGAATGAAATTTTAAATCTCTTTTCACCTGTTTGATTTTATGAACATGCACAGGTGAAGTTAGTTTCATTTCATCCATTATGGGAGTAGGAATACAGTAGGTCATTCAATAGGGAATAGCAAAAATTTTTCATTTGGGATTTTTCAATCTACTTGCTGAGAATAGAAATATCAGAATATTCTAGAATATGTAAGTTTCTTAAGTTTAATGCAGTCATGTTTCACTGTATGCAGCATTTCCAACCTAGTATATTGCATGAGAACAGAGAATATTGAATCGGTGATGTGCAATGGCCATTGGATCATGCGCAATCGAAAAATATTGACAGTGAATGAGGTATGAATACCAAATTACCATACCTTTCATTAATTTACCATGTAGCCTCTGCAAATGAAGCAAACGTTGTTTTATTTAATCTTTTTACTTTAACTTTTCCGATGTAACAGAAGCATAGAAAACAAAACAAGAAACCCTTGGAAATCATAAATAAGGCCCAATTTTCAAAAATAATCTTTTCTAGTTGACAGAGAGCACTGGTATGTACTATGTACTATGAATACCATATCCTAGGCAGACTTGAACTAGATGTAGGCATAATTGAACATTACTTCAGGATGTAGGCGTAGTTGATTATTGAATATTACTTCAGGATGTAGGCATAATTGACATTTCTCCCTTCATTATTTCTTATTCCATACATCTTCAAGAGCCATTCCATCCTTATAAGAGTGTCGTTAGCCTACAGACCTTGTTACCGCTAAATCTAGCAAGGGCCCTAGGAGGGGTTCCTAAGGGACAGCCTCTAGACCAAATGACAACAACGGGACAAGGACCCACTATCACCTTGTTGACCACTACGTGTCAACTATCCATAGTAGTACACCCTCTTGTTCGCAAAAGGGATAGCACTTGATCGACGTGTCCGTGCCATTCGATTTCCATCATCAACCCGATCATGTTGTATTGTAAACCCAGTCTGCATGTGTAAATTGTAAATAATCTTAGCAAATCTGAGTCATGTATGTAAATTGCCTAAGCAAACCTAATTTTCTAGTGATAATCTACGTTCCGGAAGGTTTTTTGTCTCACTGATCCATGATCGGCAGAGTTTTCCTTCAGCCTAACCCCAAAGCCGGAATGGATTTTGTCATTAGAATCTTAAGGGACTCCTAGTGTACTTGGTCGAGTCTATGTAAAAGTAATTTGGAAATAACTCTAACTATTTGGTTAGGTTATTACAAATTGCTTGATCTGCTAGATTATAGTTGTCTCGCAGAAATGGGTGGTCTATGAGGGTTTGTGTCAAATGGGTTTTTCCCCTTGAGATGTAAAATTGTAAAAGTCATGATGTAAAGTGTCTTGAGGGTTAGAAAATGTTTTAATCCCCCCATAAGTCCTAAGCTCTAAGTCCTAGGTCTTAGGTGATTTTTCCAAAGGGCTAAGTTCGAGGATTCAAAAAATAAAAAACAATAAAAAATAAAAGATATAAATAATAAAAAAATAAATAAAAAAAAAAAAAAAAAAAAAAATTGAAAAAATACAAAAAAATAATAATAATCAAATTTTTGAGTAATAAATGAGAATTTTTAATTTTTAATATATTAAATGCATTTAAAAATTGACGGATGAGTTAAGAAATTTGATCCTATCGAGGGGCGGATATTTTGACATGGATCACTCAAACTAGCCGTTGGGAATTTTTCCTTAAAATAGGGTGTCAGCGTCATTTGAGATCAGATTGGATCTTAGAGTCTGGTGCTAAAGAAAGCTCTCTTGTAGTCATTTTTTGTGCAATAAAGAAAGACTTTGGGATTGAAATCTTGCTGGTGTTACTCTTCTGGAAATGTTGTAAGATGATTTATTTTTCTGCATAGTTTTATTTTCAGCCATTGATAATAGCTTGATGAAGATTGATTTAGGCACATGTATCTTGTCTGATCTCTGGGGTTTGAATGATAGTTTAGATTCTGAAATATAATGGCAGGTATCTCCATTTGATCTGGATTTCACTATTGTTTTCTCCTATATGTTAATGGTTGATTTTAAATTGTGCAAGAAATCTTAGTTTTGAGTTCACTGGCCATTTGGGGAAGTTCTCGGCTGAACCAACCAACTCCTGGATTGCATTTTCTGAAAGAGCCCAGCCAGTTTTAATTCCATGCTTATCATTTGAATTTTCCTCATGAACGCAAGAAGGGTTTTCTGAAGTATTTCACATTAAAATTAAATTCTGATAATATTACTGTGATTATTGACAAATCTGGCTGCTTAAGAGTCGGAAATCTGTAAATACTGTAATTATTTAACTGGTTTTAGGGTTTTCAGTTTTGTTTCTGGCACATTTTACTTCTGGGTTTTCTGTTTTTGCCATTGCAGGTTGCAGGTACAGAGCTTGAAAATTTCCGGGGTTTTCATTAGACAATTCTGAATGTAGGGCAATTTAGAATTTACTGGAGAATTTGTAGGTTTTTCTGAAGAAATTCGAGGGTTTTTCCATGCTATCTGTTTGCTGCCTCGGATTTCATTTTGACAGAAATTTTCGAAATTTCTTTTTTATGCTGTGGCATCCTGAGGATTCTGGGTAGCGAGTTTCAGTTTCAGCTGCTGCTTGGGGTTTCATTCTCGTTGCAGGAAAATTTTGATTTTGTGTTCATTGTTATTTTTCTCAAAAGCTTTCAGAATTTTTAAGGTCTGGTTGTGGACTTTAAAATTTTTTCAAGATCTAGAAAATTTCTGGGCTATTTTCCACTATTCAAACCTTCTCCAAACGCTGCCCACAAATATTCCTACATAGCTCTCCACAGCCATATCCTTTTTGTCCCCACGCAGGCTTCTATTTCAGAACTGCAACTCCATTACGCTGCAAAAGAAACCCTTCACGCTGGTTCATCAAACTTTTCTCTGCCAAAGCTTCTTCTCAGCCATTTGTCAGCTCCACATAGCCATTCCTCACGCAATCCTCGCACCTGCAAACAACACTTCACTCCCTTTCTCTATGTTGTTGTACCTCTCTCACC
The DNA here is from genome assembly GCA_000404065.3 of Pinus taeda. Taxonomy (NCBI): domain Eukaryota; kingdom Viridiplantae; phylum Streptophyta; class Pinopsida; order Pinales; family Pinaceae; genus Pinus; species Pinus taeda. The sequence goes on from APFE031248532.1 coordinate 24,465, forward strand.
CGCAGCCCCATCTCCACGTTGCCATTTCCATTTCGTTCCTACGCAGCTCCCTATGATTTCCATTCCACGCAAGACCCACGTATCCATCTCTGCCACATTGAAACCCTACCTCTCACGCAGCTGCCCTCCTTACGCTGCACCGTGCAAACTTCTCTGAGCCCTCATTGCTGCTACACTTTCAATCCACAGCTTAAAGGCCACCAATTCCACTTGCGTGAGATCTCTCACGTCCTCTCTGCTACCGTTAGAACCTGCAAACGATTCAACGCATCTCTCATGCAGTGATATATACGGTTCTTCTCCCTCCACCTGCGTGTTCATCTCCCTCGCATCACATACGCTGTTAACTCTCTGTCTGCTGCACGGTTCTTGGACCTCCGTCATATTGCCTGTAGCCAGCTCCCACGCAACTCATCTGCGTCTCATCCAAACCTGCAAAATGCCCATGCACAATGCAAAAAACTGTGAAATGATAAGACCGTGGGAAAATAAATTTCGATTTTTTTTATGACGATTTAGGTTGATACGCATGGTCAGTTTAGATTGTAGGTTTGATTTAGATTTAATTTTCATTTGAGTTATAATTCTAGCGTAGCCTTAGTTTTCTATTTCATTTTTTTAAATTGTATATATTCATTTAATTTAGTTAAAAAAATTTAAAGTTTTGTTTAGTTTATTTAGAATTTAGTTTTGTTTTATTTTTATTTTTTATAAATAAAAAATCAAAAAAATAAATTAATAAAAAAAATAAAAAAAATAAAAAAAAAAAGTTAATCCTTATGTAGGGTTTGTCTCTATCAGTTTAGATCTAAGTTTAGATTTTTTTTATTTATTAATATTTAGGTCTGAGTTTTTATTTTTAGAATTTAATATTTTATTCATTTGTTATAGGTTTAGTTACTTTATTTACTTTAGATTAAATTAAAAAAATTCAATAAAAAAAATAAAATCATAAAGGTAAAAGTCCTTTTTATTTTTATTAGACTTTAGTTTAGATAGATCTTTATTTATATTTAGATTTAAGTTTTGTTTAATTTTGAGCTTAGATTAATTAATTATAATATTATATATATATATTATATATATAATATATATATAAAATTTTAAAATTAAAATTTTTTGAAAAGGTTTAACAAAAATTGAAAAATTCATTTTTGTTCCATTTCTCTATAGTTAAAGCGCGCTTAATGTTTATTTTGAAGTTAGCTATGTGAAAGTGGTAACTAGTCAGCATTTAAATTTTATGATCATTTGAAGCATTTAATTTTTTTTTAAATTTAATTGCTGGATCATCGTTAAAGCATTGTGAATTTACTAGATATCTTGCATTGCTTGGGTTATTTGATGATAAATGTTTGTTTTACATGGTTTATACTTTTGCAACATTTAATAAATAATCATTTAATCATTAACTCCATAAGGCACTAGTACATTAATTTCCAAAATCAATTAGGTGTTGTGTCTCCCAACCCAACTGGTCCACAGTTGGTCTTCATTCATCCCATAGGGTCTACCCCCCTTAGCCTTGGGAGATGGCTTAAACGGAGAGATCGGGGATCAGGGTGACAGCCCCCGGTCTGAGCATTGTCGCGACAATCTGTGCGACAACATTTTTTGGCGCCGCTGCCAGGGATACTTTATTCTCGATGTTTCAACAACTTTTCGTCATTCATCGTTCATCTTTCTATCATTCGTTTGAGCCGGCAACGACAACATTTTTTGGCGTCGTTGCCGGGGATAGAGTTTTTCTGTCCCTGGCGTTTCAACGACATTCATCTTCTCATTTCTCATCATTCTTTCATCTTTCTCATCTCTCATTTGAGCTGGCAGATTCAACATTTTTTGGCATCATTTGGATCTTTTCATCACCTTATCTTTCGTCATATCAACAACTTCTCTTCAGTTCGTTTCTTGTTTGGGTGGCGACTCCATTTTATTTCTTTTATTTTTCCCAGACAAGAAGCCTCCCTCATATTTGTTTGTTGGTTGCTTTTTGGATCCTAGAATTAGATTCATTGTTCAAGTGGTGACTCCACTTACTTCATCTCTTGATTTTCTTGAGCAAAGATCTCTTTCTATCATCCATTTGGTCCCTTGTTATTCATCATGGATTATTCGTTTAAACCATGTCATTTTACTGAAGATCTCCATGATTTTCCGGAAGTGGCCATTTCTAAATTACCTTTGTTCTCAAGTGGTGATTCAGTTGCTGTTAAAAAGCATCTAGGCTTGTTTACTCGTATAATGATCATATATTGTAGACCCCCTCAATATAATCATGAAGATATCAAAATGCATCTTTTAGTCCTTTCTTTAGAGGGTGATGCTTTGAATTGGTTTAACAATTGTCCTAAGGATTCTTTCACTTCTTTACAAGACATTGTCAATGCTTTTAAAGATAGATATGGTGATCCAAATAGCTCGCCTTGTGCCCCTAAAATTGTGCAACAGAATGAAAGTAATCTTATAAAAGGTCCAGCTGTCGATGAAAGATTCCAAGACAATTCTTCATATTAGAATGTGCCATCCACCTGTACCATTGCAGATCAAATCCATGATAGTGGAAAAGCAGGGACAAATGACAATGAAAAGGAAGATCAAAAGAAAATTATACAAGAACTAATGCTGCTGGTAAAAAATATGGAGTTAAATCAAACTAATTATGCCAATGATGTGAGAACTTTATGCACCCACCTGAAAAAACATAATAGGGAGATAGAGATCATGCAAAATCAGCATGCTAAGGAAATTGAGGCCGTGAAGACTAATCATGACACAGAAATTAGTTTTATGCAAAGCAAGTTATCAAAGCTTAGAGGAAAATATGACCATCAAGAAAGCTAGTCATGATAGGGAAATTAATTCTATGCAAGACAAGTTGTTAACTATGGATGAAGAAATGACTATCATGACATTCGATCATAATAATCAGTTGGCTACCATGCAAGCAAATCATAAGGAAGAGATGAACTCTATGCAGCATTGCTTGATGACCATAAAGGAAAAAGACGATAAAGTAATAAAAGATATGGAAGCTAATCAGATATGTCTTCAGAAAAAGTTATTAACCATGGAAGAAGACCATGCCAGGGAAATCAATGCTATAAAGGTTGAACACTCTAGTCAAATAGATGCCATCAAAATATAGGTTCAGAAATTTCAACAATGGTTGGAGGATGAAGGAAACCAGGGAACGTCACAAGATCAGGAGCCTCCTTATCTGTTATAGCAAGCTCCATCATATTATGAGGTCCTTTGGTCCATTGAGAAGTGGATAATTGAAGGTGACCTAGATAAAAGGGAGATTGATAATCAGGTTGATGCTCACATGGTTCATCCACCTGTCATAGCAGATCAAGTTATAACTGATGGCACCTGTGAGATTGATCCATCATCTTTGACAAGGCAGACGCAGAATGAAGAAAGACATGTCACGCATATCTTACATACTTCATCTGAGAGCTTTGAAGCAGAAAGTTCCACGTCATCATTGATACAGCCTGCCACAAAGAAAAAACGCAAGAAAAAGAAAACAAGAAGGCGATTTGATACATCAAATAGCCGCGAGCAGCTTGATTTTCGGATGGGAAAAAGTCCTACCATATGCAGAATTGGACATGGCACATTCGACAAGCAGCCGACAGATTTGCTTGAAAGCAGGCAAATGCTCAGTATACACTATATTGAACACATCTGATGTCATGGACATCCTCTATATTTCTAACCCCACTCCTTGTTTTTTCAGCATTTTCATTTCTGTTTTAGGATTAGATTTACTTTTTCATGTTGTTAGACTAGTTAATAAATGAAGAGCTTATATCTTTCTTGTGCTTAATGTTATATGATGATTTTTGGATGGACGCTACTTATGTTTTATTGTGTGTTGTGTGGATGCAGATTCTGGATTCTCACATTCCTACAGTGCAGCAACGTGTCCCCAAGTAGAGCCAGATGTTGACTACTACATGTCAACTATCCATAGCAGTACACCCCCTTTTTCACAAAATGGATAGCACTTGATCGACATGTCCGTGCCATTCGACTTCCATCATCAACCCGGTCATGTTGTGTTGTAAACCTAGTCTGCATGTGTAAATTGTAAATAATCTTAACAGATTTGAGTCATATATGTAAGTTGCCTAGGCAAACCTAATTTTCTAGTGATAATCTACGTTCCGGAAGGTTTTTTGTCTCACCGACCCATGATCAGTAGAGTTTTCCTTCAGCCTAACCCCAAAGCAGGAAAGGATTTTGTCATTAGAATCTTAGGGGACTCCTAGTGTACTTGGTCGAGTCTATATAAAAGTAATTTGGAAATAACTCTAACTATTTGGTTAGGTTATTACAAATTGCTTGATCTGCTAGATTATAGTTGTCTCGCAGAAATGGATGGTCTATGAGGGTCTATGTCAAATGGGTTTTCCCCCTTGAGATGTAAAATTGTAAAATTCATGATGTAAAGTGTCTTGAGGGTTAGAAAATATTTTAATCCCCTCATAAGTCCTAAGTCCTAGGTCCTAGGTGATTTATCCAAAGGGCTAAGTACGAGGATCCAAAATAAAAATAAAAAAATAATAAATAATTAAAAAACAATAAAATAATAATAAAATAAAATAAAATAAAATAATAAAATAATAATAAGTCAAATTTTTGAGTAAATAAATGCAGAATTTTAATTTTTTAATATATTAAAATGCATTTAAAAAATTCAACGGATGAGATTAAAAGAAATCTTGATCCTCATCGACGATCGAGATCATTTTGACATGGATCACTCGAACTAGCCGTTGGGAAATTTTCCTTTAAATAGGGTGTCAGGGGTCATTTGAGATTAGATTGGACGTAGAGTCTGGTGCTAAAGAAAGCACTCTTGTAGTCATTTTTTATGCAATAAAGAAAGACTTTGGGGTTGAAATCTTGCTGGTGTTACTCTTCTGGAAATGCTGTAAGATGATTTATTTTTCTGCATAGTTTTATTTTCAGCCATTGATAATAGCTTGATGAAGATTGATTTAGGCACAAGTATCTTCTCTGATCTCTGGGGTTTGAATGATAGTTTAGATTCTGAAATATAATGGCAGGTATTTCCATTTGATTTGGATTTCACTATTATTTTCTCCCTCTATGTTAATGGTTGATTTTAAACTGTGCAAGAAATCTTAGTTTTGAGTTTACTGGGCGTTCGGGGAAGTTCTCGGCTGAACCAACCAACTCCCGGATTGCGTTTTCTGAAAGAGCCCAGCCAGTTTTAATTCCGGGCTTATCATTTGAATTTTCCTTATGAATGCAAGAAGGGTTTTCTGAAGTATCTCACATTAAAATTAAATTATGATAATATTATTGTGATTATTGACAAATCTAGTTGCTTAAGAGTCGGAAATCTGTAAATACTGTAATTATTTAACTTGTTTTAGGGTTTTCAGTTTTGTTTCTAGCACATTTTACTTCTGGGTTTTCTGTTTTTGCCATTGCAAGTTGCAGGTACAGATCTTGAAAATTTCCGGGGTTTTCATTAGACAATTCTGAATAGAAGGCAATTTAAAATTTACTGGAGAATTTGCAGGTTTTTCTAAAGAAATTCAAGGGTTTTTCCAGGCTATCTGTTTGCTGCCTGGGATTTCATTTTGACAGAAATTTTTGAAATTTTTTTTATGCTGTGGCATCCTGGGGATTCTGGGCTGCCAGTTTCAATTTCAGCTGTTGCTTGGGGTTTCATTTTCATTGCAGGAAAATTTTGATTTCATGTTCACTATTATTTTTTTCAAAAAGCTTTCAGAATTTTTAAGGTTTGGTTGTGGACTTTAAATTTTTTTCAAGATCTAGGAAATTTCTGGGCTATTTTCCACTATTCAAACTTTTTCCAAACGCTGCCCACAAATATTCCTACGCAGCTCTCCACAGCCATATCCTTTCTATCCCCATGCAGGCTTCTATTTCAGAACTGCAACTCCATTACGCTGGCAAAGAAACCCTTCACGCTAGTTCATCAAACTTTTCTTTGCCAAACCTTCTTCTCAGCCATTTTTCAGCTCCACGTAGCCCTTCCTCACGCAATCCTTGCACCTGCAAACAACACTTCACTCCCTTTCTCTATGTTGTTGTACCTCTCTCACCCGCAGCCCCATCTCCACGCTGCCATTTCCATTTCATTCCTATGCAACTCCCTATGATTTCCATTCCACACAAGACCCACATATCCATCTCTGCCACATTGAAACCCTGCCTCTCACGCAGCTGCCATCCTTATGCTACACCGTGCAAACTTCTCTAAGCCCTCATTGCTGCTACACTTTCAATCCACAACTTAAAGGCCACCAATTCCACCTGCGTGAGATCTCCCGCATCCTCTCTGCTACCGTCAGAACCTGCAAACGATTCAACGCATCTCTCACGTAGTCATATATACGCTTATGCGCCCTCCACCTGCGTGTTCATCTCCCTCGCATCACATACGCTGTTAACTCTCTGTCTGCTACACGGTTCTTGGACCTCCGTCATACTGCCTGCAGCCAGCTCCCACGCAACTCATCTGCGTCTCATCCAAACCTGCAAAACGCCCACGCACAATGCAAAAAACTGTGAAATGATAAGACCGTGGGAAAATAAATTTCGATTTTTTTATGATGGTTTAGGTTGATACGCATGGTCAGTTTAGATTGTAGGTTTAATTTAGATTTAATTTTCATTTGAGTTATAATTCTAGCGTAGCCTTTAGTTTTTGATTTCATTTTTTTAAATTGTATATAGTCATTTAGTTTAGTTTAAAAATTTTAAAGTTTCATCTAGTTTATTTAGAAGTTAGTTTTGTTTTATTTTTATTTTTTAATAAATCAAAAATCATAAAAAATATAATAAAAACAAAAAATTTAAAATCAAAAACATAAAAAAGTTAGTCCTTATTGAGGGTTTTGTTCTATAGTTTAGATCTAGTTTAGACTTCTTTTTTTTATTTATATTTAGGTCTGAGTTTTATCTTTTAGAATTTAGATTTAGTTTTCATTTTTGTTATAGTTTAGTTTAGTTTTATTTTACTTTAGAATAAATTAAAAAAATCAATTCATAAAGGTTAAAAAGTTCCTTTTTACTTTTATTAGACTTTAGTTTAGTCTAGATTTTATTTATATTTAGGATTTTAGTTTTGTTTAATTTTGAGCTTTAGAATTTTTAAAAAATATATATATATTAAAAAAAATTAAAATTAAAATTTTTGCAAAGGTTTAACAAAAAATTGAAAATTTCATTTTTGTTCCATTTCTCTATAGTTAAAACGCACTTAATGTTTATTTTGAAATTAGCTATGTGAAAGTGGTAATTGGTTAGCATTTAAATTTTATGATCATTTAAAGCATTTATTTTTTTTTTAAGTTTAATTGTTGGATCATCGTTAAAGCATTGTGAATTTACTGGATATCTTGCATTGCTTGGGTTATTTGATGATAAATGTTTGTTTTACATGGTTTATACTTTTGCAACATTTAATAAATAATCATTTAATCATTAACTCCATAAGGCACTGGTACATTAATTTCCAAAATCAATCAGGTGCTGTGTCTCCCAACCCAATTGGTCCACAGTTGGTCTTCATTCATCCCATAGGGTTTACCCCCCTTAGCCTCGGGAGATGGCTTAAACGAAGAGATCAGGGATCAAGGTGACATCCCCCGGTTTGAGCGTTGTCGCGACAATCTATGCGACAACACACCTAATTCGATGTCCCTTGCTCTTTACAGACTTTCACCGATTGGAGGAGTCTTGGTATGGAGGAAATCACTTGAATGACAAGATCAATGGAAAGATATAACATGATTTCCTAGGCCCATTCAAAGGAGAGACTCAATTAATTATTCAAACTCCTAAAGAAAAGCTGAAAGGCTCCCCAAGAAAGACCTATGAAGAATGACCTCGTGCTTAGGAGTATTCAAAAATGATGAATGCTTAAGATCAAAACTTCCAAAATCCCTTACTTGTGATTGATGTGTTTATATTAGGGTTCAAAGTGAGGCAAGGATGGCTCTTTCAATGGAAGGATTCAACTAAAGTGTGAGCTTTGGGAGAAGCTAGGGTGACTTTCCATGAAAAACCCCTTGAGAGAAATATTATAAGAGACCAAGGGTTGAGAGATATACCGTGGTAAAGGCTCATCCAATAATCACCTATAGTTAAGACTCAAGAGAAAAAGTTTTGAATGATGAACTACAAAGTGCAAACCTTTAAGAAATCCCCATGTCAAAGCAACTTCAAGGGTTCACTCTTGGTGTGATAGCTAGGGAATCAAACTATTTGAAATTCCACAAACAGAATTCATTCAAAACTAGAGGATGCTTAGAGGAGACATAAATGAAGAAACTTGTCGGGATGGAATACTGAATTCCTCCTCCCTAAAATTTCGCACCAACCCTAGAAAATATCCTTATCCTTAGGGGATGAAGAAAAGAGGTGAAAGAATGATATTTCGTTAAGTTAATGTGATCACCAAGGATCTAGGATCATTGCTTGGCTATTGGGAATTTTTGAGTCAAAATGATCGTGGTATATGAGCTATTGTTACTTTTAGGTATGTTCTATGCTTAGAGCAATTTATTTCAATTTTCACAATTATCTCAATATCTTTTCCAGATTAACAATCACATCAGCATTAAAGTAAACTGCAGATAGAACATAAACATAAATCGCAAAAGAAAAGCCAAGACAAGAGGACACAAGATGTGGTGCTAGCCAGGGACAAACCCTAATGTGGGGAAACCCTTGATCAATTCTTCTTATATGTTCATCAATAGTTCAGTAAAGAGGGAGAGAGAGAGAGAGAGAGAGAGAGTACATTTACAATAGAAGTCAACACTTTGACTTATCTAGATAAGAGCATAGATCATCTTTAAGAAGATGATACATGAGATCAGTGGAAAACATGTTGCTTCAACTAATTCTCCAAGGTGACTCCTTCACCTATCATCGTGCTGCATCTCGTCATCATGCTGCACTTCACCGTGATGCACCATGTTGCACCCATCATCACAATGCTGGACCTCATGACTACTGCACCTAATGTTACATTGTTGTCCCATGTGCCATGGTTGAACCATGTTGTCATGCAACATGTCTCATGTGCTTGCCACAGCTATCCATGTTGTCCATGCTTGCCATACTGCACCATGCTTTCCATGTTGTCCAAGCTTGCCATGTTGCTTGCTGTCCCATTGTGCCACTGCTGCACAATGACATGGCAGTCCCATCATTGTTCTGTCTCTTCGTGTTGCGTCCCATTGAACATTGTGGCACAATATTGTTGCTGCTAGTACTGTTGTCCCATCACGGCTTGTTATCTCAATATATTTATAGCAACCCAGCATCGCTACTGTCCCTACAGCAACATAACATACTTACGCTGCTCCAAATATGTATGTACCATTGCCTAGCTGTCCTAATTGTACTGCTGCACTGTTGTACCTAACAATCATGCCCAAAACACTGTTGCTCTAGGCATATGGCATCCTTGTTGTCTTGTTGTCCATACATCATGGTTCCAAAATGCTCCATTGCCTAGCTATCCACAACACTGTTGTTCCAATGCTGCGTTCACTGTTGCTTATGTGGTGACTGGTTAGGGCATCTGGCAGCCCTTACAAACGCAGCCAAACAACACCTAAAATCTGCCCAAATTTGCCTTTAATTAATACAGTTGTCCTCCAAGGGAAGGCTGTCCCCTTTGCTGTAATTCTAGGCAACCTTCTAGCCCTTAATAATGGCTCTACCCTCCTCTCATTACAGTGGCATCCTACAGCCCTAAGAACAACCTTGCGGCAGCCTTTCTAGAGGATTGTTCCACGATCTATGAGCCCTCAAACAGCTCCCTTTCTACTCAGCCTTCTAGCAAGATACTCGACCTCCTTTCATCCCTTCAGTCTTCCTAAAATGGCTTCAGAACAACCCTATTTCACCCACCTTGAATTGCCTCTTCTTGCTGTGGACCTAAGCTTCAAACTTCGGCCTTTCTCCCTATAAGAGCACCCAAACAACCTCTCTTTCCCACGTTGTCTAGGGCAGCCTCTTTCTTGGCTGCGTAGAGGAAAACGTATAGGCTAGGGCTTCTTCTGATAGCATATATACTAGGGTTATCCTCCTTGTAGTGTTAGGGCTTCTCACTGGACTGCGTCCTCTAGATTAGGGCAGCGTTCTTCTTCTTGACTGCGGCTAGGGCAGCCTCAATCCTCCAACGTCTAGGGCTTCCACTCCTAGATTTCTCTTCCACTAAAACCCAAGACAAGTGGAGAGAAATCAAGATAGAAGTGTGTGTATAAATGACTATCAATTTATCTCCTTTTATACTAAAACGTCGAGCACATGTGGGTTATATTTGGTCGCTGGCCGACCTTGACGAATTGTCTTATAACACAAATAAATTCATAACTCCATGAATACTTATCGGAATCGGATGATCTTTAGATCAATCCTACACCTCTCAATAAGAGGGATCCAAGAAAAATATCAACTGCCATAAATAAGATGACCCACATGGAGTTTGGCCTTAGTTGCCAATTTTAACACTCCCTCTCAACTAGGGAGAACTCCATTTGCTAATCCATATGTCTGACTATACTATCTCTGCCATCAGTGCTCTGCATTGCTCTGCTGAGCTCTATTTTGCTCTGCTCTGCTAAACCATGAAGAAGAAGAATTGATCGAGAATGTCTCATACCATTCTCTACTGATCCGAAGTCGGTTTTATTGATCCCAGATCAATATCACAAGAGAGTGTCTCAAACCACTCATACTAATCCCAGATCAATGGAGGTCATCCTAGCATGAGTACGGTAGATACAACGATGCGTCCATCGATAGTACTACTATGGTCCCTAACTCCATTTCCCTGCTCATTGGCCAAATGAGAGGTACTTCTCATGAGTCCCAGACTGCATGGGTAGGATGCCTCGACAGGAGAACCATTCATCCTGTCCCTAAGTCACCTCGGGGTATCACAAGGGAAGGCTGAGCCATTCACACTGTACATAATGCACCACTAGGGGAGGGTGAGTCGCTTTGTGGTCATATGTTGCTGCAGTTAGTATCCCAAGCCCCCCAGAGCTCCCAGAGCTCAATGCATGCAACATGCAGGACCCTTATAAGAAGGTATCTCAACGACTCCAAGTCATTTAGGAAAGTCATAGATTTGACCTTTCCCTGGGCTTTGAAAAAATGTCTGCGACCTGTACATCAGTCTCAATGAGATGGAGCCTCCTCGCTCATCGACTTACCATGTCCTAGATAAGGCATTATCTAATGTCTATCTACTGGAGCAATCATCGAATACGGGATTCCTCA